>JAECUM010002549.1:0-129697 GCA_016617855.1 Megalonaias nervosa
AAAATTGAGCCATTCATTAACACGGTCGTGTGACTGCATCTTTTCTTTAAGAGTAAAAGCTTTACGTTTCCATTTCCCATTTTCCATTCAAAATGTCCACTAACTAACACTTTTACACCTATTAGTTTAAAAGACTACAGCAAGAATAATTGTCAGTCAACAATGGGGGTATATTTGTAGGAAGTGGACAACATTATTCACTGGTCAACTGATTGCATAAAACAACACCGCCAAACCACGAGCACATGTTGGCGGCTTTCATTTCTTTGATGTTTTATAAATCGTTGCCCCATAATTTGAACAAGTTTAGCTCGGCAATTGACTCTGATGATGAGCAATGTACTTAAATTAATTGATCTATAAATTCAGGTGAGAATCTTTTATCAACCGCCGCATTGTTTATTGCTTAGTTGTGTAGTCAGTTTAGAGAACATATGTCGGATATTGTTTGAGCAATGACTGTATACGGAATGCATTGAAGACAAACACAAAGTAGACTTGATGGCTTCATTGCTCATGGATCAGTAATAATAAGATTAACACTTATGAGCTGTCATTTTTCAACAATAAACAAAGATCAAAGTTCTCAAAAGACCCAGCCACTGGTTCAGAAACTTGTATTTCCGATGTTTATTTTGGCACAAAACTAAGAGAAATTGGTTAAATTAAAAAAGTTTAGGAGCCACACCACGATTGTTTAATAGTCAAATCCATACGCGATTACCTCCCCAAAGAAGAAATGTTTTCCGTGTACGAGAATAATACATGTATATGATATTTCAGGAACCATGCCACAATCGTCTTATATTCGAATTTATATGCAATCTCTTCTCCAAAATGATAATAAAACTTTTTACATATTTTATTTTTCGTACTTATAAGAATTTTTTTTTTAACAAGGTAATAAGGTAAATGAAATTTTGGGAGCCATGCCACAACCAACCTGGTTATATCCGAATTCATGTTATAACGAAGCGTGCTAAAACAGGGTCCCACTGTACAAGCAAAAGGTAAAGTACTATATTTGTTAGCACTAAAAAGGGTTGTGTCGAGTTCATTCATTCCATCAATACACAGTTGCATGCAGTCTATCTTAACTGCATTTGAAATGCAAGTATGTGTATCTGTATGTGATATAAAAAAAAATAAAATATATGTATAGCATGTACGCTGTATCACTGATATACCACTCACATATATTTTTCATTAAATGGAAACTCAGCAAGCCTTGTTTCTTTTTAATGAAAAATGTATACCTCTTGTGGGTATATCAATGATAAAGTGTACATACTACATACATACATACATACATACATACATATATATATATATATATATATATATATATATATATATATTCCTCCCAGATCTTGCTGTTCCATTTCTCATTTTTCCACTGGTATCTTTATATGGTTCAGTATACTTGCCATGATTTAATTATACCCATTATGATTCAACTGAGAGTCACTTGGATCTTTTGAGGGTAAACATAGCCCTCTCCTCAAATCAAAATTATGCCCCCCACCCAGTAACACACAACATCTACCAGGTATTTAGACCAGCTGTTAATTATGCTTAGTGGGTCAACCACTCTCCATTACTAGGCTAACAATGAGAGAGTTTAAAGTACTTTTACAAGTAGGTTCCAACTGAAAGATCCCAGACTCAGCCCACCTGTCAATCATAGTGTGATGGATTGCAAAGTTTTGTTACTTTATTACAACATACAAAACCAAACAGTACCAGAAATTTATTATCCAACTGTTGTGAAATTTTAAGTATGAACCAAGAATTTATTTCACTTTCACTTAAATTGACGAGCTGGCAAACAACTAACTCTGCTCTAACAATCCATCAATTACAAACTAGCCTGGGAATAACAAACTTCATAAGCAAGCACATCTGGAAAGTGAGAAAAATAGTCTCTCAAGATAGTTGTTTAATTAAGGTTTATTTTTACAATAATTTGGTCCAAAATGTATCTCGAAAAAGTGATACTTTAAGTCAGGTGGTCCACTGAAAAGAGATGACCTTCAAAATGGAGGTTTTTCACCATCTTCGCTAGAAAAAGGTTCCAATGTAGTACCTATTCACACCTTGGCATATTGAGCAGATATTTCAGTGCTTCGGGTCTTTGAATTTCACTGGATGTGGCGGCAACCAACTGCATCCAATCAAAATAAAGTTGTTCAAATTTGGACACTGTTCCAATATGATTGTGTCAACGGGAGCACACAATTTGAATGGGCTGATAAATATGCAAATTTTCAGTGTTGATCCGTGTTTGCACAAATACCTTTCACTCAAATACACCTATAATGGCTTCCCTCTGCAACACAGTTATACTTTCGATGTAGTAGCGCCTCTTTGATGGAACTGCACTATGGGGAATTAGTCACAAGCAAGAGGGTTTTCCTTCTCCTTATTTAATGTAACTCTGATACCTCTAGTTCTTCATGCTGACTCTCCTGCACTGCTTAAAAGGATTAAAGTCGCATGTACTCCCAAGACGAACGAACGAAGGATTTAAGTCGCCTATGCATACTCAGTGCTTTCTTGACTGGTTAATGCCCGAGGGCCGGGCTCTTCAATCACAGCTCTGTGTTTATGTGCGATGTCGCACTATTTATTTATGTCTGGCAGCGGCAAAGGAGGAAAAGACCCTGGAAGAGGGGCGCCGAACGTCACAGGAGGAGACTCGCGGTGTACTCGTCCAATGCCAGGACCGACTTTTGGTCAAATTCTGTCCAGTAGTACTAGTGGACAGCAGTATCTCCAATGATGTGTAAGCCACCTGTGTAATTATCCTAATGTAATTAGTTTTAAAATTTTAAATTTAAATGTATTAGAAAAGTTGGAATTTTGTGTACTAAACGTACCTGTGTATTTGCAGAAAGAGTATCAATCAGCTGGGTGTCAGCCATCCCACCGCTGTTAGGAGCACACAGATTTTACATTGGTTGTTAATTTTGATGGTGGAACCAAAGGATCAAGTTTGTTTTTGTGGATAGAGCTGTTATTGAAAGTGGTCTTCGATAGCCAAAAGAAGACTCTCATTGATGTTAAAAACAGGATTCCCCTCTCCTATCCCCGCTTCTCTGCCGCGGTATCGGGGCCTCGGTGGGAAATCTTTTGTCAACACTGGCTTGTTGATATCAGGATCCCACCAAGGTGTTTGCTAGTATGTTTTCCCTAGCACCTGTTTTGCACCCTTTGCATACGTTTGGCTAGTTTGTCTGGATGGTTGTAGGAAGAGGGAATTTTGGAGTAGCAGGTAGAGCTTCCTGGACTACTCCATGGGATGGGGTTTCCTTTGGTTTGTGAAGTAGCGGGTAGAGCTTCACGGTCTATTTCATGGCTTAGCCGGTTCGAGTTGGATAGACAATAGCACCTTCTTATGAGGTGGAATTGTCCCTCGAACTGATTAGCTCTTATTTTGTCCAGTCAAAAGGGGGGGGGGTAATTCCCCTCTTCTATCCCCGCTTTTCCGCTATGGTGTTGGGGCCTTAGTGGGAAATCTTTTGTCAACACTGGTTTGTTGACGTCAGGATCCCACCCAGGTGTTTGCTAGTATGTTTCCCCTAGCACCTGTTTTGTGCCCTTTGCACACGTTTGCCTAGATTGTCCGGGTGGATGTAGGAAGAGGGGATTTTGGTGTAGCAGGTAGAGCTTCCTGGACTACTCCATGGGATGTACTCCCAAGACTATGTTTGACCTGGCTTAAAAACAGTCCTAGCAGACTTCACAGAGAGCATTCCCTGAAGACCTTTTCTAAACTAAATTTCTGGTCTGATTGTGTTAGATGCAGACCCTTTATCTAACTCTGATCTACATATCAAAATGCACAAAATCTAAATTATGTAATCCAAAGTAAAGTCATATATCTACTCTCCATACACACTCTTTTCCCACTGACTATGTTAGAATTTTCAAAAAATATAATATTAAGTAGGAAATTACTTGTAAACTTTATCCTTATCAGCACATTAATTCAAAATTAAACTATAACTACCCAACTCTATTGTAAGCACTTTATACCTACTAAAAGAGATTAAAATTTCCCTACAACTGGTCACTAATTTTAGTGTTTAAGTATTAAGGCAAACTTGCTACAATTGATTTTAATTAGCTTTACAAACACATAATCCTACTGTCCTACTGGCTTCTTTGTTTCACTTTCTCAGCTAGCACTGTAAACTTGACAACATTGCCTTGGAGTGGTTGCTGATAATGCTGTATTCACCCAGGATTTAAACCTCAGAATTTAACAGTGACTAAAGAGCTACAAGTCTATCACAGACATATTATTACTAAGTTTATGGAGAGAATTTGCAAACTTTAAACACAAAGATATGGTCTCTTCTAAAACTTATACAAAATACCATAGCACCTGAAATAAATAAATTTAGCCCTATAATATTAAATTCGAAAGTATCCATTTTAGGTCAGTTGCCCACACCAATTTCAGCCGATGTACAATGCACGATGCTACTGGTTAGCTGGCATTACATACTAAGGGAGGCAACTCGTGAAATCCAGCACTAATATATATGTTCGATCCGCCAAGGTGTAGATAGGATTATCATATCAGAATCTTGGCTAGCGAAGATGGTTTTCCACTATGATCAAGAACTTCTCCATTAAATTAATCACCTTCCTTCTGCCCATTCTAAGGTCTTAAACAATTTCTTTCATCTGTAAAAATAAAATTGTCCCATTTTAAACAAATATTACAGATCTGTAATTATGTGTTCCAATTTATATTCATTGGTTGACAACCTGTTGACAAAAGGTTTTGCTTCCCACCCCCCAATGTCAAGTTCATAAAATGGTGGTGGTGTTGGCTTTTCCCCCTACCAAAATTTAGTAAAGAACAAAATAATGTTGGAATAATGCCAAAAATATATACATATACATATATATATATATATATATATATATATATATATATATATAGTGGATTTCACAGGAGACATCCTAATATTATATTTCATTAACTAGCTTAATTGTTTCTGATAAACAAATCTCTGTTTTCTATGTTAAACTAAATGTTAGTTATCTCAATAACAAGTTGTCAAGAAGTTGATTTGTTAACATATATATATATATATATATATATATATATATATATATATATATGTATATATATATATAATTACTACATATCTGATTAGACTCTCACACTTTCAACCTCTGCAACAAAATAGAAAATGTCACAAATGTACTTTAGGTGCATAGGACTGGCAAATATTGTTAAAGTTCAAGTATAAAACATTTATTTATTTTAAAACTATATACAAGTTACTGCTGTTACTTAAGCTACTTAATACACTGTTTTGTCTCTAATATCATCAGCATTTTCAAAATCGAAAAGGTTATTACAAGCACTCTAAACAATCATTTAATTAATATACATAAACACACGTCTCTTGTTTTCTCAACTATAAAGGCCAGAAAGCTAAACCTGTGAAACAAAATGATTACCGTCCACAAGGCCGTGGTCTGAGCATGCTATAATGATCCTGCTTGAAGTTTTAGGCTGCAGAAGCAGGACATTCCATGAAATGCAGTTCTATTTAATGTGTACAAGACCAGAAAAGTGGAAACACTTAACTTCTGTCAACTGTCCCTAATATAATACTGCAAATGAGTTTTTATTTATGGGTACAAATCATTGTAGAATTTTTATGTTCTTCTTCAACCAAGGATTCACACATGAAACTACCAACTAATGTGACTCTGTGAACAATAATGTCTCACAAAAATGTAGCATGAACCATGAAATATAGTTCACAGTGACCTAGTTTTCATGGATGGGTTCAGAACTTACTCATCATGACACAATTACATTCTAAGTTATTTGACTTCATTGGCAACAGTACCCAAGGGGGAAAAAAAATTTAATGTGATGGCTAGATCATAAGCAGTGAACCATAAAATGTCAGTGACCCCATTTTTACTGAAAGGTGTAGTACTCAACATGACCCACTGAAATACCAATTTTTGCATCCATATCTGTCTTTTTGAAGCAATAAAAAGAGCCAAGTGTAAACTCTAAGTGTCGATGCCAGACAAATTGATGGACATCATCAATAATCAAGCCAGGAAGTAATCTCATAGAATAAAGGAAGCACATATGCTCAACTCCTACCAGAATTTTGGCAACACGTTTCTTTTCTGCTGCTAAATCTTGCAAAACATCAAACGAGTGTGAATAGCATTCCAGAACAGAGAACAAAGGCTTAAAAAAGATTTTTAACCTACAGTAATCAAAAGCCTATATAGGAAAGGGGAAGTATGGCAAGTATGAAAAAAAATTCCTAAATTTTCCCCAAGCCTTGAAATGAATTGGCTTTAAAGATCTTTGTCTCCTTATTATGCGCCCTGCAACTGTTTTCAAATAAAATTGTTTAGCTGGAAAAATAAAGAGAAACCAATCTGATTAAAATCAGATCCCCACTGTCCTATATCAAGATCTGACAGTGACTGCTTAGGGGTCATGTTCTGGTGACCTATGTTATTATCATAATCTTTAATTTTATCAGCCATTCAGATGAAGTCTTTTATCTCCATATTTGGGAAACTGAGCTGTGTGACTGAAGAACATCAATGTGTGCCGAATGATTTGATTTACTTTCAGATTTTTAAAGCTGAATTTCCACTGGCTTATTCAAAGGTCACCAGACTATGACACATGAAAGGTTGCTATAAGATCTTCACCTACAACAGTGGAGATCTGTTTTTAATCACACTGAAAGAGAAACACTGTTACATATTAAAATACAATTTCAACTTCATCGACAAACTAAGTGCATATTTTGAAAGAGCTGTGGAGCCATTTCCCAAATCAATCAACCTTCATTTTGGTAGCATCAACCATAAAATGTTCCTGAGGAGATAAATGAAAACTTGGAAAAACAACTGTGTAACACAGAATTATATTGTTAAAAAGATACTATATCAGGTACGTGTACAGATGTAAAGTACATTTACATAGATATGTATTATAATCTAATGCTACAATTTTCTTCAACATGTGCATGGGACAAATATAATTTGCAAATTCTCTCCTGAAACTGATTTATTTTATGTTAAATATACAATGAAGTTAAAATCACTATTGCTCAGCTCCCTTGATGACTGAAAAGCTCTCCAAGAAGTTAGAATCATTATCAAGATACATTGCACAACTCACAAGGCAACCACTAATCTCTCAAAGAAGTTGGAATCACTATTAAAACATATTGCTCAGCACCCTAGGCGATTGCTAACCTCTCCAATATGTTCAAATCACTATCAGATCACTGCTCAGCTCCCTATGTTATTACAAACCTCTTTAGAGGTTAAAATCACTATTAAGATCATCCTCACTAGCCAAGGTTCCAATAAGCCCATCTACACCTTGGCGAATCAAATAGCTATATCAGTGCTTTGTCCTAGCAACATCTACTGGATTTCACATGTTGCCTCCCTCAGTATGTAATTCCAACTAACCAACAGCATGGTGCATTGTACATCTGCCGAAAACAGTGGTGGCAATTGACCTAAAACGGATAAAATTTAACATCGAAAGTATGACTATGTACCAGAGGGAAGCCATTACAGGTCTATTTGGGTGAAAGGTGTTTGTGCAAACATGGACCAGCACTGGAAACTTGCTTATTTATCAGTCCATTCAAGTTGTGTACTCCCCTTGAAGCAATCATGTAGGAACAGTGTTCAAATTTCAACAACTTAATTTTGATTGGATGCAGTGACTTGTCACTGCATCCAATGAAATTCACAGACACGAAGGACAAAAATATTTACTTGATATGCCAAGCTGCAGATAGTTATCAGAACCTTGGCTAGTGAAGATACATTAAGATATACTGCTCACCTCCATAGGTGATTGTTAAGCCCTCCAATAAAAAATTAAAATCACTATAAACACATAATGCTCAGCTCCCTAGGTGATCGCTAAGCTCCCCAATAAGAGTTTGAATCACTATAAAGACACACTGCTCAGCATTCTAGGTGATGGCTAACCTTTCCAAGACTGCCACAAAGAATTTAGAATGACTATAAAGACACACTACTCAGCACTCTAGGTGACTGCTAACCTTTCGAAGGCTGTCTTCCATTACTACCAATATGTACCATATTGATCTAATTCCTCTTCTTTCAATGGTGGAAATTACTTTATGTCTGGGATGATATCAACTTGTCTAGACCCTAGTATGTGTTAATCAGAAGGGGAAGGATCTGATTATACAATATTGGAGATAGTAGGCAAAATTATGAGACATTAAGTCCATTCTGCACCCCATCCACACCTGTCATCTCCAGTTTAAAGTGTCAATACTCCCAGCATTTATCTTTGTCCCACTAGTTTCATCTATTCAAGTTAAATTATCCTCTATCATTCCCATCTTCTAACTTAACTGCCAACCAGTTCCATTAGGTTTTCATTAGATTAGCCCTCTTTCTGTGATTTACCACTTGCATGCACCATAAACAGTGGCTTTGTTGTGTTGTCCAACTGGGCTATTAAGTTCCATAGTGCCATCTGAGAAAACTGATACCCTAACGAGAAAAAAAGATGTCTTTTAACTCAGCTCCTGTTGCTTTATTACCTAATGGCAGATCCCTATCACTGGCTGATGTTTACTTTTTTTCCCCAAGCAAGAAAAGATTCAACATATCAAAGGATATATTACACCACTCTTATTGTAATGACAGCAGCTTTCTAGGTTATGTGTAGGATCTTTTCTTTGCTTCAAAATTTTGTTAATGCAAACTAGGCACGTGATATTTGTTAATGACATCAGACACAGCCTCTTGTCTCCAGTCCAACAAATCTTTTATCACAGTGACAGAGAGAGTACATTTTTTTAATTCAAATAATTTAGCAAACAAAAAAAAAGTATACATTAAAAACTGCTCACATTTACTGTGCCATCCTGTGTATGAACAATGAATGAAAATAACTGTCACAAGAGAAAATAACTGTCACAAAAGAATACTGAATCAACACAAGGGAAGATCTAGAATAAAAAAAGATAAAATCTGTCTTTTACTGCAATTCAGCGAATAAATGACTCCATGCATTCTTATATGGCCCCTTCAGATGTGTTTCCTATTGCATTGGTTTTAAAATTTGGGCAGGAAGATAGCTGTTTCTCTAGTTTTTAAACAACTGTATATATTATAATGATTAGTATATATAATGTACTAAACACTTCAAGTACAAGCAAAATCAGCTCAATTAGACACACAAATCAATTTCTGACCTACTTTTTTTTTTTTTTTACCCTGGGAGAAAAAAGTGCTAGGGTTGGGAATGAAATACAGGGATGGATGGCCAACTGGAAACATATTTTCGGGGGGGGGAAGGGGGGGAGGAGATTAAAGGAACAAGGAAGAAAATATTGAACAGGAAAAGATAAAAATTAATAATGAATAAATGCATAGAAAGCCCTAAACAACTAACCTTCTTAATCACTGTTTCCACCAATCTTGTGGCCTAGGTGGTTAGAACATCTGCCTCGGATGCGGGAGGTCACGGGTTCAATCCCCGGCCGAGTCATACCAAAGGCTTATAAAAATTATGGAACAAGCAGCTGCCTCGCTTGGTGGTAAGCATTAAGATTTAGTGTTAGGACTGGTCAGCCTGTTGTCAGGATAATATAACTGGGTGGGTCATCATGCCATGTCTCTGTGGTATGATACCGCAGTACTAGACATTATAAACTGACACACTGCAGAGATTGTAGCGGTATGACTGAAAATTTTTTAAAGCAATGTTACAAATCCAAATCACACATCACACACACACACACACAGTTTTATCTACAAATGGGTTCATGTAAGTCATCTGACTCATCAAGACAAAAAACAGTGAGTCAAAATCCAAACCTATGAGTCTTATTCAAGCTGATGATCAGTCTTCAGTAGTTTTTAAAAAACAATTAAATTGTTTAAATACACAACAAAAATATTAGTTACATAATGTGACAAAAAGCCAATAAGGCAATTCCCTTGCCAGAAGCAAATGAACGTTTTAAATATCTTGTTGATGGTTTCATGTCATCAGAAATAATCTGAGCATATACGACAAGGCGTTTATTGTTGGCTATGAAAATATGCCAATGCTGTCACTGATGGAGAATTGTGCAGGTCTGCACTTTCACATTCTTCACTTGGTTTAACTTTTTTTTTGAAAACGTAGCCCGCTGTATGTTTTCAACCACAGCTGTACAAAATTATGTTTAATCTTATGAGTAACCATTACCTCATCTTTGGTTGAAGGCTCCACTGGTTCAATAGTATTACTATTATTGTCGGTTGGTCATAAACATGGTCCGAAAACTAATTTCATTTGTTTTGGATCTATTTTAATTATTTTTGCCTTGGATGCCATTTTCAGTCGAACACTGACAGTATCTTGGAACAATGCAAGGCATGCAACTGAGTGAATGGAAATTCTTGCTTCAATGCATGACAATGGTGCAAACCAAATAATAGTTTCTTGTTAGAATCACTTTAAAATCACATGTTTATTTTCTGCCTCTTTCTTGTGTGAGATAATTATACAGTTCTAACATTCTGTTGCTATAAATGATGTGACAGTTACAGGTCACATAAGGTCAGTTCCAGGCTCCACATTCAGTTGTATTCCTATGTATTATAATATGAACATAAGAAACTGCGAGAGTTGTCAACAAGCCATTAAAGTAGTTAGACCAAACCTTTGTTTTGTGTTAATTAGCAAAACATAATGTTGAGGTGCATCAATTTATCAACCAGCGATGAATTTTGTGCATTAAATCATAAAAGTCTGCGTATTTGACGCATGGGTAGATAAAACACTGCACACACCACTGTTCCATGGATGAGATCCAAGTTAAACTATAGTACAGTCATCCGAATTCAATTTGACATATTTTGGCAAAATTTTTCAGGTATAAATTCCATAAAGCTCAGTCAATTAAACACAACATGAACATGTCCCATAAAAAAAGCAATATATTTCCAGGTACATTTAGGTTTAACTGTTAGAACGTGTTCCAATTTCAAGTTGACCTGCCTTAACTTATGAAATAACAGCAGTTTTCCTTCAGCAGTCAAAAGTTGTCAAGAAGCAGTAAAACTTGCATGTCAAATTGTCAAAACATCCAAGGCAGTTGACACAGGCTCAGCCAGACCTTGGCAGGTACTGAACCCACAATCCTTGGATGACAAGTCTGACACTCAACCATAGCTCCTCCTCAACATGTGACAAAATCAAACAGATAATTTGGACGAGACAAGTACGAAAACATGAGCAGTCAGAAATGAATGGCTACATCAATTCTGATAGATGACACAACATTTGAGACAAAAACCAATGAAGAGCCAGGATAGAGCTGCACAAGGGAAACTACCTGACCTGTGAGAAAATCAGAAGCCATTTAAATGATTTTCAAGTATTTAGTAATGGTCAATCTTGTTCTAGGCAATGTGTGATCTATTGCATAATGATAACTGTTCTGTTAATGTCCTCTAACCAAGAGAATGTCCTACAGCACAAATGGTTAGACATCTGGACAGTTGCACTGTGTGCACGTTTAACTTTTCAAATTTTTTTTCATCAAAATGTTCTTGAAATTTTATGCATCAACAGAAAATATATCTTTGTAAAGCGATACACATTTTAAACAAGAGTTTCTTGAATGGACTGATGCTAAACTGAGTGAAAAGACTTTCATGAAATTCAAGATAAAACCATTTCTCTCTTTCAATTTTGGAGTTTTGAAACCATTTCTAATATTCTTCAGTGACAACAAGCTTTTCAAAGTCGCCACTGTGGTGCACATACTGGATATCACCTTGGTACCATTTTCATTTAGAATAAAGTAGACATCATTAGAAGTCATTGGGTGAAAATGCTATGTTAATATGACCATACTTCAGTGACAACACAATTTTTATGCACAACTGGCAGCATCTTTATTAAGGACCAACTAGAGATCATATGAAGTCTTTAAGTGAAACCCTTGTGTTGATACAACCACTGATTCTAGAGGAATAGCCCTAACAAAATTTTAAGATGGCCACTGTGTTGTGGCCATATTAAATGTCAGATTGGCACCATTTTTTTTCTTCCAGATTAACTGGACACCACTTGACAGTAGCATCCCATGGGTTGGTGGTTCTTACTAGCATTTTCTTGTGTTCTTCCTCAACCAAACCCCATGTCAATATTACTTTCTGTTCAGGTGGAGTTAAGATACCACTATTTTCAAGTTGGCTGACATGGGGGCCATATTGGAGGTCACATCAGCACTATTTTTATTTTGGACCAGCTAGATATGGTATAACTTCTTTCAGTGAAATCCCACTGCTGATATGACCATCCATTCAGGAGGACTCATAATAAGATTTTCAAGATTACCTGTCAGATTGGTATGATTTTCATTCAGGACAAACTAGGCATCATAAGATGTCTTTTAGTGCAAAACCCATGATCATGTGACTATCCACTCTGGAAGAGTAGCAATAACAAGATTCTGAAGAGATCTAAGCAGCACCATTTCATTTCGGAGGAACAACAAGGGATGAAAGTGTGCATGAAGTTTAGTGGTAATTGCCCAAGTTGTTTAGAAGGAGTAGTGATAACAAACTTTTGCTATGACCAGTAAAGCTAAACAAAAAAGTTCAGTTTCACAGAAAATGATATAATAATAAGTAGTCATTGTTATTTTATTTGGGGCAATTAACCAATTATCCCCTGTTGATCAAAGACAATGGCTGAGCAAGCTAAGCAACATTCTTGATAAATGTATAATGTA
Source organism: Megalonaias nervosa (assembly GCA_016617855.1). NCBI lineage: Eukaryota > Metazoa > Mollusca > Bivalvia > Unionida > Unionidae > Megalonaias > Megalonaias nervosa. The sequence continues at coordinate 12,813 of JAECUM010002549.1, forward strand.
ATTAATGCTTAAACAATAACTGGGTTCTCTGTCATGAAAGTTTCCTCAACATTTCCACAAAAAAAGAAATCTTATTCAAAATCTACAAAAACAGACTTTGATTGTTGAGAGGAGTGAAGTTTTAGGATGGATCCAGGGGTATGCTTCACAGTAATATTCAATAGTGAAAGAAACTGTCATCTTAAAGAAGCAAATTTCCAGAAAAATTGCTTTACACATTCCCATATCAACAACAAATCTGATGCATACAAATTATTTGGGCTCCATTAGTAACTCTTCCTCTTTTCCTGGGAAACTGAAGCCTTACTTACAGAATGCCCTTTTATTATTATCAGATGTGCCTTAAGTAGGATCTAATTCAAACTCCCACCCACCCACAAGATGAATACTCTGCATAATCAGTTGAACATGGATTTTAAATTCATGTTCTGCATACCCTTGATATGGTTATAATGATATTTGTTTAAAGTGGAGGAGTCTAAGAGAAATTAATCCAATAAAATGAGCATCATCAACAAACCAACCTGATGTGTAAATTTCTTGTGTGCACTACAGATGATTTTTGTCAATTTTGACTATTTACTTGTGATGCCACATTCACTTTAGAATAGAAAAATCCATCTAACGGTTGTCTGAAGATGAGATATAGAAATACATAATTGAATTGGAATCCTGCATTACTAACAGCCATGCGCATGTTAGTTTACACATATACCAGCTCTGTAAAAATGTATACAATTTACTGATGTCTAGAATTACAAGCATTTCAAGGCAGCAGTTGAATTTTTCAAATGCATAACAAGAGTACAGCAAAGCAAGTAACTAAGGTTCTCTGGAGCTGTGAATGGCTCAGTGGTCAGCTGCCAGACTTGGGAACGAAAAGTACCAGGTTCAAATCATGTCCAGATCAGTGCAGATACGTCCCTGGGCAAAGGCACCTTACTCCCACTGCTAAGCAATATATAGCCTTTTAACCAACTACACCAAATGATCACAGAAACAAGCAGCCACATGTCAATAAGGCTTCCCTTCCCCAATGGAATGCTCAAGATAGCTTGGATAACACAGAATAACTTGATGATTGTTCTTGCACAAGCATGCCAGTTTTTTTCTATCACAATTACATTGGTTATTATAGAGATCTGTGTCAATTATACATGTATTATTTTTATGTAGGTAATCTAATTTCAGATCTGCCTTCAGTCAACTATTATCTATTCTCAAGATGAACACTTTCTATCAATGCTCCAATTTCGTTGCTTAAAAAAGCAATGATATGGGAATAAGAGCAACAAGATATGACCCTCACCAGATCAAGTGAGGCAAAAACTCAAGATAAAGTGAAGACTAATGGATTCTAAAAGACCATCATTCAGTAGTATCTTTAACTAGCAACAGCAAAAAAAGCAAGAATATATCAGAGGAAGCCAAATAAGATGTAAGCCATACCAGATAAACTCTGGCAAACACATGATAAAGTGGGCTTATTTCTTTCATTATTTTCTTGTTTATTAAACCCAGTATAAAGTTCACTTTCATAATCTTTCAGAGAAATTAAAATATGAGATTCTTTTCCTGTAACTTAATGAAAGACAACAAATCTGGGAAAAGAGTTTTTCCACATGTTTAAAAAGTTTTAACCTACACACTTACAAGTCTTTGGAAACTGTGTTTTGGACTCTATGTAAAGACCTATGTCATACAAGATATGTGACAATTTGAAATTTGGTTATATTCTGAATATTTTTCATTCAACATTTTGGAACTCTATATTTACTTTCCTGTATTTGAAACTACTTTCATGTATTTGCTTTACTAAAATGTGCCAGCAATTCTGGATCATGCATTTTGTTAAGAGTAATCAATAAAACAAACAACAGAGATCATGATCTGCTGGCACATGATACAACAGCAGAACAGGGTCTATATTGGTTGCAGACAGACTAGACTTGTTGTTGAGTGTATACAGTCTATCCTCATCGTATCGCTGGTTCTATTCAGAGACATGCAATTGTGGGATTCATTCATTTCTAAAAACTTGTGCAGAAAAATCAACCAAACGTGTGAAAATCTGGCATTTTAAAGCCCAAACTTTATAATTCTTTATTGAATCCATCCTAAATCCAGGAAATCCCCTTCCCTCGTTTCAAACAGAAAAGAAACTTCCTCCCCATTGTATATAGAAACTTAATTGAGAATGCAAATTCTTTGTATATTAACTGTAAATTTATTGTACCAAGGTTTGTTCCTACTAACCATAATTAATTATCCTACAAATTTTTGTTAGGTTGCAAGGGATATATTTTTATATACAGTGTGTATAACAGTTCCTGTGGCATGAAAATATTACAGCATACCTAACATTTGTTTGCTGCTGCTGATGCTAGAAGTGTAGATGAAGTGCACGCTCTGGGCAGCTGGCATGATAAAGATAGCATCAGGATATGGTTAAATCACATACTTTGTAATCTCCTTGTACAGTATTGCCTCCAACAGAAGACCATCAATCCTTGTAAAACCTCTCCCCATCACTGATTTAATGACCTAATTTTTATCATGTGAAAGAGGGGTTTTTTTTCAGGAAATTATTGCAACATTTTTAATGCCAGCTGTCGGTAAACTCAATCAGTCTGCTCCCCCCTCTGATTAGCTTTATTATTACTGCATGCTGAGAGCAAAGCAAGGCTCTCTCTCATGATATCTTTGTAGATTGTATCCATAAATGCTGACCCCATTCTGTACTGAACTGTGTCATACAGAGCACCATGATATATATGGAATCATGATATATTGAGAATAGCTTAAAATAAAGAACTGTGGTGTAGTGGGCACTGTCTAAATTTGATCAATAATGGAAGTTTGAAAAGGAATAGAAGACATAAGACTAAGTTTCACCTTAATTTCTTTCAACATTTACTATTTATACATTGGTACGATTTTGGTCATAGTTAACCAAACCTTGATAATAAATATACCAAATAAATGATGATTACTGTTTTACCTTGTTAAATATGGAATCACATTATAACAAGGTGAATTACATAATGGGGGAGAGCTGCACTTGTATGAGCCTGATAAAAACAAACATCTGGTATAAAATATTAACTTTCAATGCACCATGTCAATAATATTCTTTTACTGAACATCCATTGATGAAAGAGAAACACTGGTTAATATTAAATCAGCATTTGCCTGGTCCAGAGTGATATTTCAACTCATGATACTGCTCACCTTCTTTAAGCACCAACCTGTCATATCTAGTCAGGGTCTATTCACTACTTTCCACTGAATGCACATCCAATAACTTCACCACTAGTCAGAGCTTACTAATTTTATGGAATTCATGGATTCCACATAGTAACCAAAATTAAAAGAACCCAACAACAAATGCAGTCATCATGATCAATGACACTTTTGGATGAGGCACATACACAAACGAGTGCCATCAACAATGCCCTTCTTTTTGCAAAATCTCTCAAATTGATATTCTCAAAAATAAAGAGTTTTAGCCTCTCATAATTTATACAGGCACCTACCATATATATTCACTTAAACGTTGTGTCCAGCTAGAAACAATGCCAGCTGCTGCATAATATGCTGGCAGTTCAGGGTCTATGTTGTAGTTTTACTGATTACATCTAATAAACTGCAGATCTAGGTCTGCACAGTAAGCCGATGGACTCTAGTTATTGGTGAGTATATATGGTAGTTCCATCACCATGGTAAAAATTATGCATTCCATCAGTGCCAGACTGATTTTAAGAGGCTGCATGAACTGAACTGAGAACAATGTTGTGTAGTTTGCATCGGTGGGAATGCTCACCATGCATAAACACCAAGAAAATAAGAAAATGCTGCATCCTGTGATTTAATTCAAACCTACCTCCATTAAAACTGTACATATTTATACATGGCAGTGAACCCAATAAAGTGTATCCATCTAAATATTCTCTATATATACACCAGCTCATTTTTTTAGACAGTCCAATATGGCATAATTACAACATCTGAGTAGGCAGTAAATGATTTTTATAAAAGTTGGTTTGATCATGGAAATATTAAAGTTATCTGGATGCTAGTCAACAGTGGCTGAATATGAATCAGTTTCAGCATTTCATTTCAGTTCAAACAAACAGTCTATTAACAGTGGTTCCCAAACTTTTTTTTTTTAGCTGAAAACTTGAACATTGCTGATGGTCATGGCAGACAACTTAACGTTTTTTTGTAACACTGATTGTATTGTTACCTAACTATTGAAAAAAAAGTGCTTTGCATATAGGTGCTTAATATAACAAAAGCTTAATAATGATTAACATTTTTTTATACAAATAAAAGCATAATATCAGTAGTCTTTCTTTTCTAATGTGATGGTTAGGTCTGTTCATTTTTTAGTAAAGTTCAAGTTCTCAACTGTTCCATAACCCTTCTGCAGACCTTTTGAATGGAGCCTGCAGACCCCAAGTGATCAGGGTACCACAGTTAGAGTACCACTGGTCCGGGATACAAAGGCTTAATAGGTGCAATAAATGAATATCGTAAAACTCAGTATCAAACTAAAAGAAAAATTTGTGGATCCATCTATCAGCCGTAAACTACTTTACACTGTCATGAACAAAAATGGTTGCAGAAGTATTTACAAGAAATGCATCAAAAATGGGAATATTCCTACCTCAAGCAGCAAATGGCACACAGAATTTGGTCAAACAGAACTGCATGACTGGCAAAGAAAATGTCTCTCTTACATACAGACTAACAAATCATCCACACAAATATTTTCTGATAGAGTCTACACAGAATTATTTCTGTAAATATTTTTTTACTTGAAAAAAAAGCAAAACATGTAAATCAGATAGTGATATGTGCTCTTTTCTGTGGGCAGTCTCCTGCAACCAGATGCAATCATTTTGGTGCAGGTAACATTACTTGCAGATGTTGTGTCTGCCTTAGATCTGAGACCAAAAAGTCTAAAATCCAGACACAAAATCAGATTCTGACCATAAGCAAATTTTTGGTGTAAAAAAATTTGGTCTTAAAACACATGTTTTTCCCTCTTTATATAGTAATGCAACTAAGAAGTCCAGATTATATGGTATCATTTCATTGTAGAGCTACAACTGTCTACTTTTTTGTAATACCACCCACTTTGATGTATCTTAAATGACCTTGATGCTAAAGGGCTGAGAAGTTGGGTACTACCCCTTGATGCGTAAACGATGGGCGCCAGGGGTTAATGAGTTAAATAAATAAAGCTGGGCACATGTTCTCAAAGAATAAATCAGCCCATGGTAATATTTAGATAATTTCCACGCATAATATATTTTCAAGGCCTCCATATTATTTCCTAAATTAACTTTACCCTGTAATGTAAACCATCCCACACACATTCAAAACAACATATATACAATGATTTATGCTTGTGTTACTATCAGATATGGCATTCACAACGTAACTCTTATCATATTTTGCTGTCAAAATTAGTCTCTAATGTGGGATTTTTAAATGATATATATGCTGACCTGTCACAATACAAATCAAAATTACACACAAACATACTACAGGAACCTACTACAATAGTATCTTATTGTTAAAACCAGAAATGCTTCCATATTGTTTCAACTGCCTTTTATTTAACAACTGGAGTCATCAGCACTTCTTACATTTCTGTGGGATTATTTCCAACTGAAGATTTTAAGTTCTTTGATAAAATCTACATAAAAAAAGGTAAATGCTTTACAACTTGTTTATTAAATTGATACATGTACTTGCAAAGGGTAACAGTGGATGCATGTCCTCCCTGAGCACTGCTGTTCTACCCTGCTGCCTCTAAGAGAAGACAACATGATTATATATCATTCACAAAGGCAGTTTAATAGCGATGTTTTATTTTCTAATGCATTGTGTCAGGAAGTCCATGTGAAAAGACAGTTGACTATTCTCCCATAAAGAAAACCTGCTCCTTCCTGGACAGGCTAGATTATGCCCTGTACAATATAAAAGGATTGTAATAAAAGAAAGGCAAAGATCTGATACTAAAAAAAAAAAAAAAAAGATCATGTCTCTGTACATAAAAGAAATAATCAACTGAAAAGGGGGGGGGGGGGGCAAAAGAGGAGACATGATTGTGAGAGAGACACCAATAATATTTTGACTCCTTCTCATTGTGATTTCTACAAAACCATCCAGACCCCCAGATACAATTTCAACAAATGTATGGATAACAACTGCAAGGAGACACAATCCTGACCATGATAGCAGCACAAACAATTTACATGCTGGTAGTGATGCTCTGAGTACTGCAGCTGTTGAATCAAGAATAAGCAAGTGTGGGTTTATGTATATAGAAGGAATATCTCCAATCCCCCATTATAAAAGCTCCCCTTTTGTGAACTGGAAGGGAGTTCCACACAAAGTAGTTTCCTACTGTCAATGTAGAGCAAAATAATAATTAATAATCTCTCAATCCCCCCCCAACACACACCTCCATGCAAGACCAAGACAAAAAGATCCACAAGTCATTAAGGAAATAAAAGCTGAATTGGTCATGAAAACGAGATGACAAATGTACATTATTCTTATTGTAATACCAATTTCAAAAAGAATGAGTAAGATGTTAAATCTACAAAACACATGGATTCAAGAGTTGCACTGACAAATTTCTCACTTACAGGATCAGCTGCAAAAGCAATCATGTTACTTTATGACATTAAAAATGACATTAGTGCAATCTATAATATAACATATCCAGATCAGTATAGTAGGCCAATCTAACTGTCCATTATCAGCAACTTATTGCCTGAGGACCCCATTCTCAATGATTTACTAGAACCACCTATTACAATGGCAACATTGCCACAACGTTGGTCATTAAAAACGTAAGAGCATCAAAGCTGCAAGCTTAATTCTGTAATTTAATCAAAATAAATTAAAAATTTCTCAGAATTATTTAAATTACAGATACCCTCCCTCAACTCCCTGCCCCATTCTTTCCAGCTGCATCTGGGCTCCAAAACATTTGTTATCATCTGCTCCCCTTACTGAAACATAGGAAATAATATGATTGTCCCCACCTCTACGAGTGAAGATGGAGTCCATGTTATAAGGAAGAGTCTGAACTACACATGAAATGACCCCTGCCCACCGTCCATCCCTCTTCCCAAAAATCCCAAATCTTGTCATCCACTCATCATTGTTCAATATCATAACAAATATCATCACCCTCTTAATAACAAATATGATCAATCCCTGACCACCCACCGTCAATAAGAAATACAACCACCATGTCCTGGAAAAGCATATATGATTAACCTCCCTTAATAGCAAATATCATCATCCTCTCACAGTTATAAATATGATTACCCTCTCTCAATAATAAAAAATTATCAACTCCCTCAATAACAAACCTGATCACCTTCACTCAGTAACAAATATTACCACCATCTGTCATTATCAAATATGGTCACTTTCTCTCTCCATAACAAATATGACTACCCTCCCTCAATAATAATTATGATCAACCTACCTCAGTAATAAACTTGATCTCCCTCCCTGTGAAGCAATTATGATGACCTGGCATCAATAACGAATGTGATCACCCTCCCTCAATAATATTAATCCCACTACCTCAATAACAAATATGATCACCTACCCTCAACAACAATATGATGACCCTCCCTCAATAACAAATATACCTACCCTCATCAACAATATGATCCTCCCTGTGAAACTATAATCACCCTGCCTCGGTAACAAATATGATCACCCACAACTGGCAACAAATAAAACTGCCCACCCTCAGTAACAATTATAATCACCCTCCATAAATAACAAATAACATTACATTCCTTCAGTAATAAATATGATTGCCCTCCATCAATCAGTCCAACAACATTAACAAATTACAGAGAGTGTAATATACTTTATCAAGCATAAAGAGTGCAAAGTTTGGCTACCTTAGACTCCCATGTAGTGGCTGGTGTCTACATAACTCTCACGTCTCTTCATTAGACTGCCATGAAGTAGTATTAGCCTCCCATGTAGTGGTGTCTACATTAGACTCCACAAGTGATGCTGTCTACATTAGACTCTCCAAGTGGCATTGTCTACAATGGACTCCAAGAGACAATGTCTACATTAGACTCCAAGTGACAATGTCTACATTAGACTTCAAGTGACAGTGTCTACATTTGACTCCAAGTGACAGTGTCTACATTAGACCCCAAGTGACAGTGTCTACATTAGACCCCAAGTGACAGTGTCTACATTAGACCCCAAGTGACAGTGTCTACATTAGACTCCATGTGACAGTGTCTACATTAGACCTGAAGTGGCAGTACCAACATTAAACTCCAAGTGACAATGTCTACATTAGACTTCAAGTGACAGTGTCTACACTGGGCTCCAAGTGACAGTGTCTACATTAGACCCCAAGTGGCAGTGTCTACATTAGACTCCACGTGACAGTGTCTACATTAGACCTAAAGTGGCAGTACCAACATTAGACTCCAAGTGACAATGTCTACATTAGACTTCAAGTGACAGTGTCTACACTGGACTCAAAGTGACAGTGTCTACATTAGACCCCAAGTGACAATGTCTACATTAGACTGCAAGTGGCAGTGTCTACACTGGACCTCAAGTTGTAGTACCTACATTAGACTCCAAGTGACAAGTGTCCACATTAGACTCCAAGTGACGGTGTCTACATTAGACCCCAATGTCTACATGAGATGCCAAGTGAGAGTGTCTACATTAGGCTCCAAGTGACGGTGTCTACATTAGACCCCAAGTGGCAGTGTCTACATTAGATCCCACGTGGCTGTATCTACATTGGACTAGAAGTGGTATTGTCTACATTAGACCCCAAGCGGCAGTGTCTACATTAGACCCCCAAGTGGCAGTATCTACACTAGACCCAAGTGGCAGTATCTACATTAGACTAGAAGTGGCAGTGTCTACTATAGACCCCAAATGGCAGTGTCTACATTACACTCCACATGGCAATGTCTATATTAGACCCCAAGTGGCAGTATCTACATTAGACCCCAAGTGGCAGTATCTACATTAGACTAGAAGTGGCATTGTCTACATTAGACCCCAAGTGGCAGGATCTACATTAGATTAGAAGTGGCAGTGTCTACATTCGACCCCAAGTGGCAGTGTCTACATTAGACTAGAAGTGGCAGTGTCTACATTAGACCCCAAGTGGCAGTATCTACATTAGACTAGAAGTGGTATTGTCTACATTAGACCCCAAGCAGCAGTGTCTACATTAGACCCCCAAGTGGCAGTATCTATATTAGACCCCAAGTGGCAGTGTCTACATTAGACCCCAAGTGGCAGTGTCTACATTAGACCCCAAGTGGCAGTATCTACATTAGACCCCAAGTGGCAGTATCTACATTAGACTAGAAGTGGCAGTGTCTACATTAGACCCCAAGTGGCAGCATCTACATTAGACCCCAAGTGGCAGTATCTACATTATACTAGAAGCTGCAGTGTCTACATTAAACCTCAAGTGGCAGTGTCTACATTAGCCTAGAAGTGGCAGTGTCTACACTAGACCCCAAATGGCAGTATCTACATTAGCCTCGCAAGTAGTGGTACCTAACACTATAATTATGGGTATAAAAGCTCTCATAGAACTAATCTATTAAATTTACTACCATCTCTATTGTCGCTGCAATCCTCGGAAAGTATCAGTATGGCATGTTAAAAAACTTGTAACATAAATGGCTAACTCATGTTTTACAGATCTTAAACACTCTAAAAATGTTCTACTGTTGCATCTTTCATTCTAGTTAAAAATCCAGTCTTTGCTGCACATGATAGGAAAAATTCTAACAAGCTAAATTGTTTTCAAGCAAAGCAACAGAAAAATGTTGCTAGCAAGTGAAAATTAAACAGCTTTTGAAAATGAGAATTTAAGCTTCATTACACCTTGTATCTACTTAATGTGTGCGTGCTTATAGTCACATTCAATAACTCTGCTGTAAATCAAGGACTTTGTCCTTTAAAATCTGATACTCAGTCATGTTGCTTTCAGTGTTGAACCAGGCATTAAATACTATTAAAAATTGTAACGGTCATGCATATCAGCATTCAATCAAGAACATACACAAAAGGTTTGAGTTTAACCAGTGCAAAAATGTTTCACATATTCTAGTAAAAAAGCTTCAGGACTTCAACTGCTATACATACAGAATTTCAGTATCTGAGAAATATCTCCAACAAGATGTTACAATTATCAATTCAGACATTCTGAAAAACACACAAACTTGTTTGTGAATATTATTATAGGGCTAAATTTAGTTATTTCAGGTGCTATGCTATTTTTATAAGTTTTAGAAGAGAAGATATATTTGTGTTAAAATTTTGTAAATTCTCTCCATAAATGTAATAACAGTATGTCTATGATAGAGGAGTAGCTCTTTAGCCACTGTTAAATTCAGAGGCAGAGATTCTGGCTGAATACCATATTATTAGCAGCAACTCAACAGCAATGGTGTCAAGTTATAGTGCTAGCTGAGATATTGAAACAAAGAAGTCAGTATGACAGTTGGATTATGTGTTTGTAAAGCTAATTAACATCAATTATAGCAAGTTTGCCTTAATACTTAAACACTAAAATTAGTGACCAGTTGTAGGGAAATTTTATTGGGAAATTACTTGTAAAATATTTCCTTATGAGCTAATTAATGCTTATTCAAAAAACAAAAAACAAAACCAAAAAATAGCCCCAAACAAATGAAAAACAAAACAAAGAAAAAACAATGTTCACTTAACTACATGTAGGTTGTTTATTGTCAACATAATGGCAAAGAAAACTAAACCTGCAGAAGAGTTGCTGTTGATGGCTTCTGTTGTGCTAAGCACAGGATCATTTATTTTCAAATGTAAGTGTAAAAGTATATCTAGGAAGACTTTTTGTGACCATATGTAAAAGAAAAAAAATGATAATACAAAACAGTACAACTTAAAATAAAGATCCAAAATCATAATAATACTCTCTCTCTCTCTCTTTTTGTAAATTCTAATACACATTAAATCTTACTAAGGAATTTGAATGGAACCAGAACATGTCTATAATTTCATTTTAGAACTTAGGTTTTGTGCATAAATTTCTGCAATTAACACACTCTGACCACAAGTTTAGCTCAGCATCCAAGTCTAGGAAAGGTCTTCAGTGAATGTTTTCTTAGGTCCCCCTAGGATCTGTTATAAGCTAGGGTCAAGATGAAGAACTAGATGGTGTTGTACTGAAATAAATGTGTAAAAGAAATACCCTCACACTTGTCTAATTCCCCAAGGACAATACAGTTGCATCAGAATAGTCACTAAAACAATAGCACTGAAGTTCTGTTCCAACAATCACAAACACTAGCTGCCTGACACTTTAAGTCCAGTTCCAACAATCCCAAACACTAGCTGCCTGACACTGGAAGTCCAGTTCCAACAATCCCAAACACTAGCTGCCTGACACTGGAAGTCCAGTTCCAACAATTCCTAACACCAGCTGCCTGGCATTCTACTAACTAAAGTTTCCTGAGCTATCAAAGCAGATCATTGCCAGTCTCCCCCCCTCCACCCATGACATACTGTAACTGTTTCTACAAGATAAATTACTGTGCAAAATTCACCTGGTAAACCCTGCAAGACACTACACCATCTTCATTCAGGTCATGGAGAATGAAACATGGTCCAACAGTGGGTACCATTATCACAGGGGAGAAATATGCCAGTCAGCCTGACAACATCTCTCTATGATACTTATAACCTTCAATGTAATGACATGAACACATTCTTTCAGTAATATTACAGCTTAGATATCAATTAAAAATGGCTGCATGCATAAACAATATTCTATACTTTCCAAAATACATGTACATTCATTCACAGGTAGAAGAGTCACTATATTGATTTTCAACATGCACTGTACAGTTCACAGATTAATATTAGTTAACCAAGGCAGGACACATCTTGATTTGGTCAGTCTAATCAAGCTGCCAATAGTGTAGTGTAGCATGTACATGTAGTATTTATTATTAGCATCCAAATAATGAGCATGTAGACTAAATGTATACCAGTGGATGGCATTTTGATGCCAAGATGGTCAATATTTTCGAGACATTTTGTCAAAACTGACATTTAGCTGAACTACTGTAATTATAGTACATGCAATTTCTTCTGTTGTTTTACCATCTCCACTGAAAGCATTTTAACTCTGACATTAAAATAAACACTGAAACATGTGCTTTGACACCTAAACAACTGTCTTATATTTATGAACCTTTTTTTCATGCCAAGTCAATATTTTGCCAAAACCGAACCAGCTCAATGAACTTGGCTTACCAATGCATTGTTGTACCCTTATTAAGAAGCTGATCCACTTCTCACTTGCCTTTTACATATAGAGTACAGACAGGTGACTAGACCATACCATCAGACGGGATGAGAGCACAGACAGGTGACTAGACCATCCCATCAGATGGGATGAGAGCACAGACGGGTGACTAGACCATCCCATCAGATGGGATGAGAGCACAGACGGGTGACTAGACCATCCCATCAGATGGGATGAGAGCACAGACAGGTGACTAGACCATCCCATCAGATGGGATGAGAGCACAGACGGGTGACTAGACCATCCCAGCAGATGGGATGACAGCACAGATTGGTGACAAGACCATACCAGCAGATGGGATGGAATGCCTCCACATCCTATCAGGCAGCACCTTCCAAAAACAAATCTTACTATACTTACTAATAGCTGCCTCGCTAGGTGCTCAGCATTAACATGTTAGTGTTAGGACTGTCGGCCTGGTGTCAGGACAATGTGACTGGGTAGGACATCATGCTACATGTCTGCAGGATGATGCCCCAGTGCAATACATCACTATAAACTTCCACACTGCAGACATCGTAGCGATATGACTAAAAAGTTCTTAAAGCTATGTTAAAAATCCAAATCACACACACACATACTATATTTATGGGTTTAACTTATCCCATTAGATCTGTATTAAATTTATTGCAGTTTTTTTTGCAATTATTCAAACTCCTGGTTACACGAACTATTGGGTACCATATCATGAAATCTATCTATAAAGGACCACTCATTAAACCTGCAACAAATAGCCTTGTTGATCAGGTGACCATCAAATCCAGGTACAAATTGATTTAATCTTGTGTATGTAGCATATGAATTCATCCTCATCTAGAAGCAGCAGAACTCAGTCTTGCCCAATACCGCAAAATTCTGCTTCCAAAATTACCACCTTTGATATTACAACTCTCGAAAATTATATCTGATCTTTGCCTGCTCTTCTGTTAATCCTAAAATCATTTTTCAGAGCAAATTTAATGAAATCATTGTCTCCTACGATGACCATACACCCCTACATATAACAGTGCAAAAGATGAAGACAAAGCTGCAACTGCTCTTTTAACATCTCATGGCGCCATCTTGAGCAGACTACCAAATTTAGACACAGCAATACTCAAATCTTTGAACCACATCATAACCACTCACACATGCACCATTATATCATCTAATTTAATCTAATTTCCACACCTGAAGACCTTAGAATACTTTTAAACATAAAACCCTTTAATTTCCCAGGTCTTGCAGAAATAAGATATATGTTCTAAATGCAGCAAACAAGTCTTCTGGACTATTACTGCCTAGTATGATGAGCAATGAAAGTGGAACAAAAGCAGCCATAAAGCTTCCATACAGCCCCTCATTTCTGAACTGAAGATTCCACATGCTGACTTCAAATATTATATTATAGCTAGGCATGTCCTATATACTTGACAAAATATGTGGAATGAAAACTCCACCAACAAGCTTCAGATCAAACCCATAACTGGACCGTGGCATCCTTTATATAGAACCGATCAGAGAACAGGTGGTATAGGCCTTTTTGAAAACTAGGTTACTCTGCTTGAATTGAAACTTTTCTGTCCACTCAGAGTGCATGCCCCATTTGGCACCTCAACCTCCAGGGACTCTGTCACAGTGTTATCGTACGCAGCTTTAAAACCTGAAATACCCAAATTAAAGCAAGCCCGAACAGGTTCAGGTTCTGATGTTTACTGTTTCAGTTTTAATATAAGTAGATACTTCTTTATAAGTTATAAATAGGCATGGCTGGTTTTTGATTGATTTTCTATCATACATTAACAAAAGATACCTTGAATAATAAAAAACATCGCATCTGTTGAAAGTTCCTTTGATACTGAGATCCCTTTAAATAACTGTCAGTCAGCATGCTTTATGATAATCAGCCTTCTTGCAAAGACGAAGTTATGCACATGGAGAAGTTACAATTGACACCATCATGATACATGTATATGGAACTCAGATACTGTGACAACTGCTCATAATCTAAAGCTAATAAAAAGACAGAAAACAGCGATAGCACTACAAGTTAAATTGGATTTCAGTGGATGTTTGCAGGTGTGTTGTAATATTCACTTGTTGCCAAGCACTTATATAATTACACCGTTGTCAAAAAAAGTAAAGAGCTACTAAACAGAAGCAAACAGAATATTAAACTTTATTGAAAAACAATCATTCTCAGGCGATATATATAAGGCACACAGTCAAGTACAATCAATTTTCTATCAAATCAGCCATCAAGATCTAACAAAAATATGAGAGAGAAGTGAGAAAATGCTACAAGGCTGGAAATGGGATGGGGAAAAAGGATTATCCAAATATTACAAGTCAAAAGAGTATCTAAATAAAATTGATCATTGATTTAAAGGAGACCAGAAATCAATGGAAATATAGATTAATAATAAAAGCACTATAAAAGAAAACCTTATTCTGAAGTATCATCTGCGACCGTAATGCCAATATTTAAATATTGGCATATCTTCAAGGCGCTGAATTTCTGTGACCTCGTATGCAAAATTTCCACGCCTATTCGGTTACTTTCATAATGTGACATCATAGTAGCGACTCCAGCATCCCGACTGGCAGATGCCATAGTAAAAGACAATGCCGTTTTGCGTTGCTTATGGGTGTAATGGCACATTAAGAAAAGGCTGTGGACAATGTTTTTTTCTTTTCCAAAAGATAAAGACATAAAGAAAGTATGGATACATTATTGTAAGCGAGTCGATTTCAAATGCCATACAGCATTCTGTGCTGATTACATTTCTCAAAAGAATGTTACGAGAGGGATCCTGAAAAAAAAATGGCCGCTCTAGGATACGCAAATGCTAGGCCTAGACTAAAAGTTGACACTGTTCCAGACATACCGTTGGATATTTTAAATACTGGAAAAAGTGTTAAACGTGTGAATTACGAAAATAGGCAGAAGGCTGAGTAAGTGACCCAAAATGCAACAATCAATTCACAGAGCTTTTAACTACACCAGCAGTGCTAAAAAAAAAAATTGATAGCCCAACACCCGGGGTCCCTGTAATTTCAGTTCAGTCCCATTCTGTATTCAAAGTGAGGTCCCCGTCAGGCTTGTCGAAACAAAAATTGTTTGCCTCAGGAAACAAGTGAATGTATTTTCAAGATGTTGACATACATGCCATAACACGACACAATCTAAATCAAATCACCACTGTCCTAGGTGAAATTGAGATCTGATTTTAATGAAATGGAAGCTTTACCAAGATTCTAAACCCCTGACACAGTCGTGTTTCGAGAAAACACAATTTTCAGTAATCTTAAAAAAAATATGTAAAAATGTACAAAAAAACTACAAAAAAAAAACCTTTCAGTCTATGCCGGTTACATGTAGTATTATAAACGGTAATCTGTAGTGATTGGAACTGATATAAAACTATCCCCTGGGCAGTTTAAATAGCAGCGATTAAAAAGAAAAGAGGTCAGATATAAAATCAAAGTTTCACATTAACTGGCTGACAAAAGAAATTGGGGGGAGGCAACTACTGACCCACCCCCTTGCCCCAATGTGCAAGCTCTCAAGGGACGTGCCATTTCTCCCTGTGATGTGCTTTATAATCCCCCAGACAAGCTCCTTTTTTCATATTCTGGTCAGCTGTGGCTAAACTGCAAAATAGCTAAAGTTTTGACTTAAGTACACAAGCAATAAAGTCTGTGTGACTAATTAACAGTTAATCCTTATCCTTGTATTTTTGTGAAAAGGACTGCCATTCAGACCATGTTCGACAGTGTGTAAGCACTAGCAACTGATTGGCAAATAAACAATTCCCTATTTTGTTGTAACTTATGACGCCTATAGGAACTTCATTTTGACAGTTCAAATCTGCAGTCACAAATTACAGTACATGTGGCAACTGTTTTTTCCACATTTAATGTCCCACCTTATTTCTTTAGGTTTAAGTCTTAAGGCATGTAACACTGTTTACTGAATGAAAATATTTATTCTGAATTAGTTTTTTGGGGGCACATATACTGCATGGTGTATTTTGTTTTATTCCTTCTTTTAATTTAATCATGGTAATTAAACTTTACATATACGATAGAGGAATGTCAGGTGTTAACTGGCCGATTTTGTTTGCAGAGAAAATTAAACAGCATTCATAGTGATCATTTATGGGATTTAAGCTAATTGGTGACAATTTTATTTTTTTAATTTTTTTTTTACTATAGTACTGTTGTAGTGGTTTTAAAACATCTGAAATTTACATGAATAATGTTTAATCTTAACATTCTATTTACTGAAGAAAAGAACTGTTGTGTGATATTAATTATTTCGTCCAGTGCCAGATTTAGACTATTGCAAGGCCCTAAGCTATGGAAAGCTGTAGAGGCCCTATTTGGTATAAAAAAAAATTGAGAGACCCCTTCAGGCTGTGAGGCCCCAAGCTGTAACTTGTTTAGCTTATGCCTAAATCCGGCACTGATTTCATCATTACAATAATCACAAGTGATAAAATAGAATATGGCATCTGTGGATTGCACATGTTATATCTATTTATGTATGGTTTGGTGGTGTTTTTTTTCTGAGAAATGAAATTGACTGACATAATGAAATAATCGGGAGTTCTCTGCGAAAAATTGGGAGATATTACTAGATTGGGAGGTAGGTGTGGAAATACCCCCAAAATCAGGAAGTTTTTCTCCCGGATTGAGAGTTGACAGGTATGAACTGTCCAGTCTTGTGGAATTTCAGTCAGGGCTTGTGAGTTCATTCAAGTCATCAGCCCGGGGCCTGTGCCTAAAAAAAATTTTCTTTGAGCACTGACCAGTACAGTACATAAACTATTATACCAGACATGTATATATTATCAGATTTAAGAGGCACATGCACCTGGTGCGCACGCCTCTATAATGCAAATAATTAAGTAATTACCAGATTTGTCAATACGCTAACCGTAGCCTGCATGTACAATACACTGTAATTGAACCGTAAGAAGGAAGCTTCTTAATGTTTAAATTAATTACTTATGATTTCTGCTTTGCAGATTTATTTGTGTGTGGGGGGTGTGTGAAAAACTAATGTTTAAGTTACGATAAAAACTGTTCTAAATGCCTTTTACACCTCCCCGTTAATGGATAATATTGCTTCACACAAAAGTCGGTACCTGTTCTAGTCTCTTCGCTCAGAATTCAGCATTATCTCTCAGTGTTTCAGTGTTCGATGTATATTTTCAAAATATTAGTCCTTAGTTGGTGTGTTGGGGGTAGGTAATGAATATGTCATTTACATATAATATGATTGAATCTCATCCTTCTTAAATGAATTTATTGCATTGTGGTAAATTTTCAATTTTTACATTGGGCACCATCACTTAATCCTTATCATATTTTTGCACAGCACACAATGTTTAAGTATTTATTTTAAAATTACATTGCTTTTTTTAAATTCTTAACAGACAGTTCAACAGATTTAGTTATGAGCATCTCTCAGAAACAGATTCAACTTTTTAATGTGCAACACAAATCTGGTCTTCTCCTGTCTGTCTCGCTTGTCATGTTTCTGTTTCTATTCGAGGACTGGCTAGTATTGCATCACGGGACCACATGATCTGTCGTCTCATCAAAACTCGGAAAAACTTGGCAATTTACGGAATCGTGGTATCTTCCACGCAATATAATCACTACCCGCCTATGATATGTAATTTATAAACATTACAGTCGAATTAAAATTTGTAAAGAATTACATACATAAAAGAAAAATTTTTATTTCTGGTCTCCTTTAAATGAAATTGATTTAGATATATTTCACTTAATATTTAGAACAGTAGCAAGTACCTGAAATGCGAAATAAGCATACGTATCTATCCTGTCCTCTATTCAGTTTCTAATTCACTGATAATTTTGTTACGAAGATGAATAAATTTTTCACTAGTATTTTGTTCTTGTTTGTTATTAAATGTTGATATTTCAAAGTATTTGGTTGTATATGTAATATTTTTCAATCAAATTCAGTCTAACCTCTCTAAAAACTTAATGTTAAAAGTGTAAATGGAATTCATCACTCAAAATCTCAGTTTGACACCTGACACATTTTCTTTCTTCATTTAGAATTTTGTTCCATTGCCAAGTTTTAACCAGTAATTTATGGTTTGACATCCTAAATTTCAAAATAGGTAAGGAAACTTTTTTGTTGGGAATTTGGTTAAATAAATTTCCAATTGGATACATGTTTTATAAATTAAAAAATTTTGTAATTTGGAAGAATTGTCTTTTTATATGTGTTATCTGTTATGTTCAAAAAGTCAATGAACTTGACTCTGAACCTTGAACCTTGATCAAAGAACGCAACTGCTGATTACATAGATCCCATAAGCTGGACTTGTGTTCTGAGGGGTGTGATTGCTCTCACATGCCATCACATTCCTTAAATTACTTCAAAACAAAGATTTCTATATTTTTTTCTTAGCGAATTTCTCAACTACTGTCCCAGATTTCATGGCAGTTGCCTTTCACAAATACTGACATGTTTACAGGTTCCACCATTTTGATATATGTCATGTGCCATAAATGATATTCCGTAAACGATGTCATAAAAAGTTAAGGAGTGAATAACTCTCCTCAACACTACCAGCTATTCACTAAATTCTCTTGCAGTTTACAAAACACAAGCCCTACATAAATGATAGTGCTGAAGAGTGTCCCTCTCAGTGAGACAAATACATTGAAATAGCCTACTGTGCCACTTACATGCAGGACACACATCCCTGATAAAGCATATCTCCAGAGGGTGAACCTGGACTAGACTGCATACCTAGGAAGTATCCATTGACAGTGGAGAACATTCTTGTGAACTGTATTGCCTTCCAGTTTCGGCGGGGGGGGGGGGGGTCAACTCAAGGTAGAAGCTTTATGAAGATTTACCACCACTGAAACTCTTGCATTTTTTAAAAGAATGTGGTTTATAAAACAAATTTTGAACCTATATTTTAAGGATTGTATGATTTTGCTTCATATTGTATTTTATATCCCATGTAAAGAATTTTAATGTCTCTACCTTTATATCTTATAGGACTACATACTTATGTTCACTTAGAAGGGTTTATGTTCCTAAAGTTGTTTTCTCCAATTTATTTCTTTACATTTTTTCTTTATTTAGCTACAACTAGCACTACATTGTACACAGTATTACATACATACATACATACATACATAACAGGCTTTCAATAAAGTTTAATTGCCAATGAGCAAGTGAATTTCAGATTTGTACCTGTCCATTCAAATTTGTAAATACCCTGCCTAGGCAGAGGTACATGCATCAGATTTCATCTTTCCAACAGGTCATATTTCTTTTAGAAATCTGCTAACCCCTACGTAAAATAAATAATGTGGGAAACTGGAAATGTAAATTTTAAATGCCTGTATAAATCAGAACATGTATTCAACTGGTTATTATATATGTGGCTGCTATATCGAGGTTTCTCATTTAGCAGTTTCATTTGAATACAATTCCCTCACCGACCTAGTCTGGACAACTAAAAGTCATTGCAGAGAAAGTAAAATTTCACACAAGTAGCCCAATTTTGTACATGATCTTTTTTAAAAATTCAAATCTGATGGACATTTTCCCAGCATAATCTTTCTGGGAAAATCTGATGGACATTTTCCCAGCATAATCTTTCAGGGAAAATGTTGCTCCCCACCACCAGATTTCATTGCAGTTTAAACAGTCTTTCCCCTTGGGGTGCAAGATTGATGGTCAAAAATCCCCTTGGTGTCAGAACTGGAGGTCAAATTGAGTGAAGAACAAATCTTTGTGACAGAAATGTGGGTCAAATTAAAAATTTGGTGGTGTCAAATGTGCAAATAAGGGTGTAGGGAAGCACTGTTTGAAGAGCCCTGGTGAACTAGACTGGTGAGTAATGATGTACTCCATCATGAATGGTATCTTCCTCATCAATCTAGTACACACCTAATAAGCAAAATACCTTCTTCTGAAAAGAATTTCACAATGAAAATCTGTTGATCAATTATGTAGTTAAACATGGAACTTAACTCATTAACCCCTGGAGGTTTTTGTCATTTTCACCTGAAATGCGAGTAGGAAACACATTTTGGGGGCTATTTCTGAATACGTCCTAATACATTGATTTCCAAGAGATTTCTGGTTAACCTAATGCCTAGTTGTGTTAGAAACATTGTTTTTCATTGGCTGTTTCGCTTGTGCATGAGCAGAAGGGTAAAAGTTGGAGGTTTTTTGGGGTTTTTTTTTGCTTAATGGACCCATCATTTTTGTATCGAGACCACTCTTTATTCCAAATGCCCATCTTATCCTACTTTTTGCAAAGGTTCGCCTGTGTGTGCAGTTCAGACCAGACTGACTTAGATCTGAGGCCAAAAAGTTTAAAATCCGGACACAAAATCGGATTCTGGCCACGGGCAAATTTTGGGTGGAAAAAATCTGGTCCAAAAATTTTTGTTTTTCCCTCTGTATTTTGTAGTGCAACAAGAACGTCCAGATTATTTGGTATCATTGTAGAGCTACATCTGTCTACCTTTCTATAATACCACCCACTTTAGTGTATCATACATGACCTTCACGCTACAGAGCTCAGAAGTAAGCTACTACCTCCTGCCGTGTAAACATGGTGTCAGGGATTAATGAGTTAAATACTATCACATACTGTGCTTTTTAATTAAATGACTCTTTCTGGCAGGGGATAACCTGCACTTAACCAGCCTGAGCTTCTACAGAATTCATTACTTCCAGCCAAAACGTCTGGGATAGATGGTAATTTGTATTGATTTTGAAAAGCTCCCATTTTTTTTAAGACACTTTATACTGAAAGCAACAGAGCCAATTTGGCCGAGGTGACCCTGGTTGTCTATGATGGCCTTTATCAATCAAATGATGAGGCAGTGTTTGATCCAACAGTCATTCAATCAGTGGTCTGACAATAGACCATCCATCAATGTAATTTCATCAATGTGGCTCAGGCAAAATTTTCCCAAAATAGCAATAGCAAATTGGATGAGGTTGCAAATTTTTTCATACATTGCGATGGATCAATGTCAATAATTGTACATGTAAATAATGTTACTTGGTGTAAAACATTGTCATGGATTTTCAATATGCATACTACGATATTCAATAATGTCAATAATTTCATTTATAGTCTGAATATTAATCCATTTCAAACTGAAATTTCATGACAGCATCTAGGCTATGCAAGCTCAGCATTCAATACTAGTTTGTACAATGCATATTCACTCAATGCCTCATTATATACAGTATATCACGTACTGTCTACATTATAAATATGACTGATAGTTCTTTTTCTCTCTTCCACTATCATAAATGCACTAAACTGTGGAATTACATCTGTTTATCATTGTTCTAAGTATAGATTATTACTAAGACTTTTTACATTACACACGATCTTGCTCTCAATGCAACTTTTATCATAGTTTATTGTGTAGTTTTGATATTGGTACACAATATATCAAACCCTTAACAATATAAATGTGTCAAATCTAACTTTAAGGAATTAGAGATCAAAATAGAAAATGCCTGCTGACTACTCAACCTACAATGTATACTCGCTTATAAACAGAGTCCAACTGCAAACAACAAAGACCCTGACAATGTGCCAGCAAATCAGGGTCTTTGTTGTTTGTTTGATTATACCTAACAAATGAAATATACTCAAACCTAACGCCACATTATATGATGGGAGATATGGGGCTTTGCAGTTTGCAGTTGGACATGACTTAAATGTGACTATATACACAGTATTTATCTTTTTGTCCCCAAGTATATAATGAAATGGACTATTCAATCCTTTGTCGTATTGTCACTGCTGTCCAGTCAAATTTTTCACTGGTATATTTGAATGTGAAGCCACACGGAAAGGGGTAAAAGTCAGTCCTATTTAAATGCTGTCTTTAATGAATAAGAAATTACTATGACACGTCTATACATAGTCAAAGAACACTGCCGTATACTGTTGCATATATCCTACTGTATATTACATGCAACCAAAAGCACATCAAGAGATCATGTAATAAGCTGCATATTTGTGTTTTATATTAACTGAGTCAAAATGAATAACAAATTTTTCCAGTACATTTAAAATAAGAAAAACAGTTCAAAGTCAATTATGGTAGCTTATATTTATACTTTGTGTTTGAATGTTCTATACCCAAGACCCCATATTTGTTGTTATTGTAAAGTTATATTGCATTGTTTATACCCAAGACCCCATACTAGCTGTTATTATAAAGTTGCATCATTATTGTGTTTCAAAGTAGGACTCGTCAGTGCAGGAAATGGCTGAAGTGAGAAAACTATTTTTTAAAATAGCATAATAATCAAATATAAACTGTGCTAGTATTGGTCACTAAGCTATCTGACACATTCTCAAAAAAAATAATGACATTCTGATGACAAGCTATCTTAAGCTGCAATTAACAGTGTACACAAAACACCCAATTACAATTTGAACACATCCATTTAGTTGCAATGATAAATTATCCAATTACCTGAAATATTGTTTACAGCTCTGTAATAGTACATACCCAGAAATGCCAAAACATAATGTACCTGCAACTGATTTGCAGGACCCGTCATATGATGGAATAGGAACAGTCTAGAAATGGGTGAGATAAAAGAGTATTTATTGGATTGGCTGGCCTTGATTGTTTCATAATGAAAAGCAAACTTATAGTACAATGAATTTATTTATTTCTGATTTATCATATCCATAACTGAAGAAAAAAAAAACTGAAAGTTTTATTGATTTCAGTCCTTTTAGAATTTATAAATTCAACTTTGGAACACTCTTTACTGAAATTAGCACCTGATTCTTAACTGGTGCAGTATGGAAAACATGTTTCCAACATATGTAGATAACAAAAATGCAGTGGGACATATTGCTTTCTCCACGCAGAAGCTTGCATCAAGGATGGGACTACACTAAGAAACATTGGTTGTATTATAAGCATTCAGAAATTAAAGTTATTGATTTTGTAATATCATGGCGTGTCCGTAGGTTTACTATGGGAGCTGAAATGATGCCTGAAAAAGTCCTACAATGTCTAC
The DNA here is from genome assembly GCA_016617855.1 of Megalonaias nervosa. Classification (NCBI taxonomy): domain Eukaryota; kingdom Metazoa; phylum Mollusca; class Bivalvia; order Unionida; family Unionidae; genus Megalonaias; species Megalonaias nervosa. The sequence continues at coordinate 36,278 of JAECUM010002549.1, forward strand.
AATGACTGCTCAACATAATGAAAGCAAACACTTATATAATTTCAAGCAAACAACACATTCCATTTTTCCTCCAGGCCAGTATGTTACAACAGAACCCTGCCCTGTAAACTCCACTGCCCCCCACCCCTTACACTCTGATCCTTCCTCTCACTACATCCAACAGCAAATATTTCAGTTTCCAACTCTCCATAGTCATCTTCACTAGCCAAGGTTCCGATGTGCCTGTCTAAACTTTGGCAGACTGTTCAGAAATTTCAGAGCTTTGTCCAAGTGACATCTATTGGATTTCATGAGTTGTCTCCCTTAGTATGTAATGCCAACTAACCAACAGTGTGTAACAGCAGTGCGCTGTATGTCAGCTGAAAATGGTGGAGGCGACTGACTTCAAAAGGACACTTTTTAAGTTTAACATCAAAAGTAAGACTAGATACCAGAGACAAGCCATTACATGTGTATTTGAGGGAAAGGATGTATTTGTACAAACACAGGCCAGCAGTAGAAAACTATTTTTTTATGAGTCCATTCCAGTTGTGTGCTCCACTTGTCTCGATCTTGTAGGAACAGTGCTCAAATCTGAACAACCTGATTTTGATTGGATGAGGTGGCTTGCCACTGCACTGAATGAAATTCACAAATCAGAAGCACTGAAACATCTGAACGATCTGCCAGCTAGCTCTGTAGAACATTTCTCCCAAATGTAAGGGTTCACATAAACCTTTTTATCTGTGCTTGCAATTATCTTTCCTGCCTACTATTTTAGCTGGTTAGGAAAAATGTTAATCTACAGAATCATAAGTTTCAGAAAACTGAATTTCATGGGTTACTTACTGTGGTTACAGTTTACACAATCTTGGAATACTCTATGTCCAATAGAAGCATTACAAGGTCCTGGGTGCCTGGAACCCCTTATGACGAACTCTGCTTGACCTTTGACTCTCTGACCCCAAAATCAGTAGGCTTGGTCTGTAATCCAACTGCAAACCATCCACCATGTCTAATCTGGGTCTATGATGTAGAACTAATTTTATTGTGTGGAAACCACTTTTCTTCTTTCAGTCACAGTACTCTTGACCTTGAACATTTTGACCCAAACATCAAAAGGATTTCTCTTGTCCCCAGCTGCAAGCCATCCACAAGTTTGGTTCAGGTTACACAGGTATGAAAATTTTCCACTGGGCAACAACATTGAATAACAGGCCAGCTGCCCAGCAGAAACAACTGGTTGTTCAGAGTAAATTTATATGGTACGGTAATTCCAATTTAATTACTCACTTTTCTCAGTCAAACACTGGAATTCTTATCAATTATGTGAAATTAGTGCAAAAGCATGTTTTGTTCATCTATTATTTCACTGGTTTTGCATCATGGCCAACAAATATTTTAAACAATAGTCAGCAAAAAGCCACTTGTCTGAAAGGGATTTGCCTTAAAGTCATCTGGTTGCCCATACTGAATTTTCAGTTGTCCCACTGTGCAATAGATTTCACCCATGTAGGCAGATGGCTAGTCCAACAATTCGAGATGAATCATATCTTATTTATATTTACGAGCTATGTCTTACTGCCCAATTAACAACTTTGTGTAGTATGTTCCAATGTTGACTGACACTGGAATGAGCATCCCAAGTTTCACTTGTCAGCACATACAAAATCTTTTCCACAAATTAAATTTGTGTTGATTTAGGTGGACTTTACTTATGCTGATGTCTTGTTTTTGAAGAAATTCAAGTTCTCACACAAGCAAATGGACACATTTTCAAGTTCTGTTGACCTACATTTCAGTTTGTTGGAATGCAATGGAAGCCAGGAATGCCGAAATGGGTGAAAAGAATGATCAATATCTTAACAAAATGAAGTTATCTAAACACTTTCATCAATATTAGTATATATTTTTTCATTTCATTATAGAAACATTCTTCAACCGAATCCAATTTTGGCATTCCCTGCTTCCACCACATTCCATCCAAGTGAACGGAAGAGGAATATGATTCCATTTGCTACTTCAGATTTTTATTCCATAAGGATAAAGACAGCAAAGTAAGTATAATCAATTAATTTACATTTGTGAGAGAGGGTTGATATGATATGCAGTGTGAGATATTCCTGAAAATGTTACCTCTTGTCCTCCTGTCAGTCGATTCTGGGAGCATGCTATACAAGGCTGTTATTAAGGCAGCAAGATATATCACCAGAACAAAAATATCATGTGATACATCTTACATTGTTGGACTAGGCAGATGGCTATCGTTATTGTATGGAAATGAAAAATGTAACACCACGAACTGATGGGATGGATGGAGAACATCCTGCCAACACATGATAAGATAGCAGATCTGGGTCTTTGATAAGTCACAAAAAGGTGGGTTTTATATTCAGGTAAATACTATGTGTTTGTGGTAAGGCCAATAAAAGTGTGGTTCAGGTTACCTAACTGATTACATTTTTATAATTGAAAAAAATGGGAGAAAAAAATTAACAAATGGGTGTAACTACAATAAAAGTTAAATTCTGAGCGCGAATGATGCTCATTTTCTTGTACAGGCTTCATTTAAATCCATTCCAACCAAACTAAACACACACTTTTTATTGACTGACCCACCCAGTTTTTATTTGTAACCAGAACCATACACATTTTTGGGGGGCCTAAAATACATATTATACCACTACAATGTGGATTTTAAAAAAATTCAGAAAACACCTTATGTTTGCACTAAGCAGTATATGGTGGACCCCACTTAAATATGTCTGGGTGTAGTAACCTAAAAGGCACTTAATCATGAAGTCATTGTTTCCTACCGATAAGATATTCAGAAGTCTTTAAAAAAGAAGACCACTATATACTATTTACTAGTGAACAGATAGACACTTTTTATGGCTCAAAGAAAATTAAGACTGATATTTCTTTCCCAACATTATTTTAAACTTCTTGCTTCAGCAGTTATTGTGACAGGTTTGCTTTGGTATGGTGTTTTATGGCACAGCAACAGTGAAAGCATTGTGTTAAGACAAAAGATTAAGTGCTGAGCCAATAATGAAATAAAGTGCCTTACCTAGTGACAGAATACAAACATGCACCATTCTGGTGCTCATTAGTGATAGAATACAAACATGCACCATTCTGGTGGTCATTAGTGATAGAATACAAACATGCACCATTCTGGTGGTCATTAGTGATAGAATACAAACATGCACCATTCTGGTGGTCACAAATCAGGCATCCTAATCACTAAGCCACCATGGTTCCTTTATTTGTAATTGAAAATTAACTTTCGAGTCTAATCCTCCTTGGATTATACACTAGAATCACATCACTATCAAATACTGGCATTTAGCAAAGTGTATGTCTGGCAAAAGAAGGCACATTAGGTTTTGCAACCCCACAATTATTTTAAGAACTACAATCAAAGCATTGCTGTAAAATAAGCAACCTTGATCCCAAAGTCAAAAGGGTAAGCAAGCATTTTTTAAAAATGAATTGTCTTGGCATTATAATTATTCATCCCTAGTATGAACAAAATTCAACAAGGAGATCAGAAAATGGCAGCAAATGAAATAATCTGAACAATCTTAATTTTCTCTTTGACCAACCCAAGGTCAAAGAATCAAGCAAACGTCACAAAACAAACTGTCTTAGCTTCAAGATGATTAATGCCACGTATGATGCATCTTCACAAGACAAGATTCCAATCTGTTAACCCAGTGCCGCACTAAGGCCTTCCAGTGCCCCCTCCCCACCTACAAAATGTGGAACAAAAAAAAAAAAAATTTAAATGCAAAAACAAGATGGGAAAATAACTGTGTTGTCATCATTCCAATCAAATTACTCATACATGCAGATCAAAATGGTCATATATAACTCATTCAATTTTACCATCAACAAGTAATCTGAATTTTTAGTGTACTTAATGGGTGATCCAGCACTGTTTTAACCTGAAGGTTAACATAATGGAACCTTGGCTAGTGAAGATGCGCATAATGAGAATCTATCAAGGGGTTTATGAAATAAATGAAAACTGAACAACTTGCACCAAAACCCTTAGATTCATTTGACAAAACTGTTGCTGCAAAAGTTTCCTACATGTTAAATTTCCCACTAATTTAGACTCCACAAGAAACAGAGTTCACTGTTTCCCATGTCTTGTCAAGGTACGTATGGCATATGCACTTTTTTCACTACTGCAAACGTAAAAAGAGGAGTCACCATTAGTCCTACATGTAAGACCTCGACACTCATATTTATATTGTAGGCATCTGTGACTTAATGCCTAACTAACGGTGCTGTGTAGCGTGTTTTGATGTCGACTAACATCGTAACGAAAGTCAGATTTTCAGGAATGTCTCACACAACTGGCAACCAATAATGACACTTTTCTACAAAGCAAAATCATTGTTTTAGTCAGACTTTACTTATTCAGATGTCTTTTCTCTAACAAATTCAAATTCTCACAAAAGAAATGGACCTGTTTTCATGTTTTGTTGGCTTACATTTCAGTTGGCTAGAAAGCAATAAAGCCGGAATGCCGAAATCGGGTTAAGTTGAAATATTCTTTAACGAAATGAATAAAAATATATTATGCATATTGGAACTGTGACATACATTCAAATTTTTTTAAATGCGACAGTAGTCGAGGTGTGCCGAATTATGTTCCAGTAGGTTCATGTGAGGGATAGGTTTCTTGAACGAAATGAAACGTTGCTTACAGTTCCAATAGGCATAATATTTTTTTATTCACTTCGTTAAAGAATATTTCAACCTAACCCGATTTCGGCATTCCCGGCTTTCATCACTTTCCAGCCAAATGTAATGTAGGCCAACGAAACTTGAAAACAGGTACATTTCTTTTGTGAGAATTTGAATTTATTACAGAAAAGACATCAGAGTAAGTAAAGTCTGACTAAAACATCAAGACTTTAATTTGTAGAAAAGCATTGTTATTGGTTGCCAGTTGTGTGAGATATTCCTGAAAATTTGACTTTCGTTACAATGTTAGTTGACATCAAAACACGCTACACAGCATCGTTAGTTAGGCAGTAAGACCCAGACACCCAAAACATAAATATCTGCATCTAGGTCTTACATGTAGGACTACCACACGAACCTACTTGAACATACTTCAGCATACCTCAACTACTGTCGCATTTCAACAACTTCAAATGTATGTCAACGGAACAAGAAAATGCGTTCATTTGCTAGTGTCAGATTTTGATTCCACCAGGGTAAAAACAGCACAGTAAGTATTACTTATCAATTTGTGGAAGAGTGTCCATATGGGTAGTCCTACCACGTAAGACCCATCAGGATGACGAGTCTTACTGTCTAACTAATGGCGCTGTGTAGCGTGTTTTTATGTCGACTAACATCATAACGAAAGTCACATTTTCAGGAATATCACACACAACTGGCAACCAATAACGACGCTTTTCTACAAAGTAAAGTTATAATGTTTTTGTCAGACTTTACTTACTCTGATGTCTTTTCTCTAATAAATTCAAATTCTCGCAAAAGAAATGGACCTGTTTTCAAGTTTCGTTGGCCTACATTTCAGTTGGCTTGAAAGCGATGAAAGCCGGGAATTCCGAGATCGGGTTAGGTTGAAATATTATTCTTTAATGAAATGAATAAAAAATATATTATGCCTATTGGAACTATAAGCAACGTTTCATTTCGTTCAAGAAACATATCCTCCACATGACCTATTTGAGCATTCTTCGGCATACCGAGACTACCATCGCATTGCAACAAATTCAAATGTATGTCAATGGAACATGAAAATGCGTCCATTTGCTAGTGTCATATTTTGATTCCACCAGGATAAAGATGGCACAGTAAGTATATTAATTACACATAAATTAGTGGAAGAGTGTCGATATAGACTGCCAAGTGTGTGAGATATTCCTGAAACTTTGACTACTCGTTCCGATGTCAACGACATCGGAACACGCTATGCAAGGCCGTTATTTGGGTTGTAAGACATAGCACTTAAACAAAAACATGTGCTACGTCTTACATTGTAGAACTATCCAAGTGGGCTGCCAAGTGTGCGAGATATTCCTGAAACTTTAACTACTCGTTCCAATGTCAACAGACATCGGAACAAGCTATACAAGGCCGTTATTTGGGTAGTAAGACGTAGCACTAAAACATAAATAACATGTGATATGTCTTACATTGTAGGACTAGAGTCACCCTCTGACCATTTTCCAGGTTTTCTTATGTGTATGTACCTTACTCAACTTTACTTGCAAATTACATGAAAATAACTAAGGGCAATAACTACTTTTATCATATTTAATTACTCTTGATTTTCTCCTTGATATTTTTCCATTATGGTAATCAAAATCAAGATAGCCATCAAACCTCCCCGAAATAACCCATACCCTTCATTAATGCTGTGAACATGCTATCATTATAAGCACATGCTAATTATATTCCATCAATTTTGGTTTATAAAAGCAGAATTAGCTGCCTGGCAACACAAGTCACAAGGCTGAAGTTTTATTTATTTTTTTTTAAATGTTCGGGATGGGGACCTGAGAAGGGAGATTAAAGTTGAAACAAGCATATCACACTCCCGAACTCGACGCAAATTGAAACATTATGGAGTCTACGATGACATCCGTAATAAATGCCATGATTGAGCAGTGTCAACAACTTGTTTTATCGTGCAAATTACATTTATCATTCAAGTAATACACAATCCAGCACAATCACATACTGCAAAATTGTCCACTAATTCGACATAACATATAGCGTCCACCTTTCGTACAACTTACCTACAACAGTAAAACAATCCAATTTGACTTGAGAGTACTCCTTCATGTTATATTCAGACAATTTTAGCTTTAAGTTCACAGCTTGAATATTCAAAGTATATTTCTGGGCCAACCAGATATAGCTTTGCCCAAGGAATTTCCAGTAGAGAGATAAATTAAATGATGCACCAACTTCCCTCCGGTTTTTCGAAACACTGCGAGTGTGTGTGTATTAAGTCAATCTATTCCTGTGGTGTGTTTTGCGTATGTGTGGACTAGTCCATGAAACCATATGGGGGTGTGCACGTTTACTTTTCCATGGCAGTAAACAATGTGAAATTGGGTCACGTTGAAGATAGTTGTCAGGTAAATTTATCCAAAATAAAATAATATATCTGTTTCTTAAATGAATTTTCTTTATGATTCCACATGGCCAAAGAAAAGCTGATATTATTCATGAGCAAGGGCAAAGTAGTCAGCCAGACAGGACAAGGTTTCACTCTGTTTCACACACTGAGTCCAATAGAGATTTCACAGTAACTTGTTTCTGATATTTCTGACAATGCTGGAATTTTTGTGTTAAGTAGATATTTGAATAAACTTGTTAGTTTTAAAAGTTTATACCTGGAGTCATTTTATTCTTACAAAAAAAAAAAATGAGTTGAGAAATACACTCAAATTTGAGGAAATCCACATTTTTTCCTTATAGATAAAACAAGACTAAACAAGACTAATTTCAGAAAAATGAAAAACATTATCAGTGCATTTTAATCCATATTGCCTTCTCAATGTTCAGTGAAAAGCGTTTATTTCTAACCCAAACAATAAGAATGATACTGAACAATCTCAATTTAAGGAAAATGATTTGAGATGGTATTTTTTTTTAAAATCAAAACAGGAGCTGGGGTCAGTCATTGACTGACAATTTATTATTATCAAACTTTTTATACATCTGGGAAAAATGAGCCCCACATTATAATCAAATGCATTTTGATTTTATCTTATTAAACTGTAATTCACAGTCTATTAAGTAATGGTGAGAAGAGCAGATATTATTCAAAAGAATATACATTGCTGAGATGACAAACTTTACAAGTTACCGTTTTACATGAAAATAAATGTTTGTTGCAAGTATCACTTTTTGTTTTTAATTACAGCCTATGTCCAATGTCCGATATACTGAGTTATCCATTGGTCATTTGAGCTCATTTGTCAGTCATGTCTTGCAAGTACAGAGATTTAAGGATTTGAAATATTTAACGTGTGTGGGTGGGAGGGTATGTCATTTATGTGTAGCTGGGTAGCTTGTTTATCATTTACAATTGTGAATATAATAGGTTTCAAATAGACCTATACATAATAAAGAAAATTATCACAGCACTTTTTATGAAGAAAAGATGGGATTATGTTTTGCCTTTATAGATGTGAATGCATGTATGCATGAATACCGTAGTCCTCGTACATAATTCTTGATAGTGTTTACACTGGTATATAGTTGGGTGATTCACAGATGTGCAAAATGATTTTAAAGTTGGATCCAGCACTACCTTAAGTTGAAGAGCTGGGGAGGCGGATATGACAACTGAAAAAAGCATAGGGATAATTCTGCATTGCTGGAGACTTCTAGTTTCAACCAACATCTGCATGGATCAAACTCTGATCAAAGCGACCAACCTGCATCTGCATGGATCAAACCCTACTAAAAGCAATCAACCTGCATCTGCATGGATCAAACCCTACTCAAAGCAATCAACCTGCATCTGCATGGATCAAACCCTACTCAAAGCAATCAACCTGCATCTGCATGGGTCAAACCCTACTCAAAGCAATCAACCTGCATCTGCATGGATCAAACCCTATTCAAAGCGATCAACCTGCATCTGCATGGATCAAACCTTACTCAAAGCAATCAACCTGCATCTGCATGGATCAAACGCTACTCAAAGCAATCAACCTGCATCTGCATGGATGAAACCCAACTCAATGTGATCAAGATCTAAATAATGTTCCGAATTTCTAAAAACAATTAAATAATTTCTAAAATCTATGAAACATCTGGCAAAGCTACATCTGATGTTCTTTTCAAATCAAATTTCATTGTACAATCTTTCCTTTTGTTTTCCTTATCTGACATAAAGGTTTATCAAATAAAACTCTTTTTTTTAATCAATACCTCCTGTAAAATGTGATGCCCTGATGAAAAATTAATTCTCATTAAAATAAATGACATTTAATTATCAAACTTGTCCAAACTTGGAAAATGAAACAAAGAAGCAGAGAAAGACAGCAATGGTTCCACAAAGGCCTGATAAAAAAAGGTAATTATTCTTGACATTTCCACAATTGAAATGTTATTTATTTTCTGTCACAAAGTACACTTGAAAAACATCAATAATAGCTAACTGGCACCAAATCAAATAAATCTGGAGACCAAAATGGCTTTGACACCATATGTATTGTCTGAAAGTTATATTTTATTTTCATTAACCTTTAACATGCAAGCCTCCTGCTCAAAGGGAATATTGGAAATCTATGACCCTTTATTCTGACATTTTTTGTGTCTTTCAAATGGCAAATGTTCCACACAAAACCCCAGTATTCTTGCCACTTCAGAGTGTCAACAATCACACAAAACAGGATATAGTGGCTCCATGATGTTTTCAACAAATCACCTCAAGTGTTCACATTCCCTTTTCACAATGAATGTACAAAAAATTCACACTGAACAAGTGGAAAAAAATGTTCAATTCAAACAGAGTTTCCTTTTCTCCACATGTCTACAAGCACTAGCAAAATGGCTCCAGTCAAAACCATAATAATCACTTTCGACATGATTTTGAAAACTGTGCTGAGGTAGCATTGCTGTTATACAGGTTTCTATGGAATACATTTTCCTTTTTTCCATTTCAACAGCAACAACAACAAAAAGTACTTTATTTTTTAAAACAAAAGTATCTTTCACTAACATTTAAATGATTTTACTAATAATGAGAAACTGGAATACCAATAATCAATATATGTTGTAAATGATGTAGCAGTCTTTCTTATACAATTACGTACAAGTAGTGTTCTCTAACAGAATTAAGTACTGTGTGTGATTTGGATTTTTAATGTAGCTTTAACAATTTTTCAGTCATATTGCTACAATGTCTGCAGTGTGACAGTCTATAGTGATGTCTAGAACTGGGGCATCTTGCTGCAGACATGTAGAATGATGTGCCACCCAGTCACATTATCCCGACACCAGGCAGACCAGTCCTCACACTAACCTCTTAATACTGAGCGCCAAGTGAGGCAGCTGCTAGTATCATTTTTATAAGTCTTTGGTATGACTCAGCCGGGGTTACAACCTGTGACCTCCCACATCCAAGGCAGATGCCCTAACCACTAGGCCACCGAAGCATTCCCAATTAGGTACTTGCAGTGCTCTCTAATACAATTAGGTACTAGGAGCGTTCTCGAATACAGATATTGAATACAATATATGAATTTATTACTATATATACTAATTATAAGTAGAGTCAAACTACAAACAACAAAGATCCTGATCTGCTGTAGCATAATGCACCTCCAGATCAGAGTCCATGTTGCTTGTTCAACTAATTATTCTTAACAAATTGCTCAGACCTAGATCTGCTGGCAAATAATGCACCAGAGAATCTGGGTCTGTGCCGTTCACTGTTGGACTCATCTCATAAGCTAGTATATATGGGACATCCAGATTTACATTCACATAAATATCACGCAACGCTGAGTTTTACAAAAAAATACGCAAAACAATTTACTGCAAAATGCATTTATGAATGATCTAAATCCAAGAGTATCAATAACTACCAAACAAATTCATAAATCCTGCTTCTACACAGGCAGACCTTGAAGAAATTACAGGATATCACATCTACTTGAGGTGATGAGGTTGGCAACATCTGAGAAGTTTCCTCTTTCATCTTTTTCTTTACAAGTGCCAGACCACTCATGCAGTGTCTGGTTTATCTAGCATATCTGACTACTGGGTCTTAAGTGTTTGGGTGAAACTTCAACCTCTAACACATTTTCAGCACAAACTGATATTTTCTAAGTAATTCTTTCTCATGTGAAAATTGTTACCTAATTACTCTTCAACAAGAAGACATGAAATCAAGCAAACTGCATTTAAGGGGGTGCCATTCCAGTGAATTCCACTGAGCGACCAAGTGAAATGAATGAATAATAAAATAAATTAATTAATAACTTTCATATGAAAAAATGTTTACTTCATATGAGCACAGACAGCAATCCATCTAGTGAGATAAAGACAGGGTTACAAGCAATATTTAAGCAATGGTTCAATTTTACAGGTCTTACTGCACTGTGGAGCTTATTGATATAGACTGGTTCAGTGCAAATATATGTGATGTGCAATGATGTAATCTTGTCTCATTTAAGTTAGTTAACCAGACAACATAAGCATATCTGCTATCAATATAGATCTCATCTGTAAAAAAGGTCACCTTTGCTTTCTGCCTGCAGATAGGCTGTATTTCCTAATGTAAAAGATACCACAAAATACAATAGTCATGGACCTTGCCTTGACATAATGTGCAACAGATTACGGTTTGCACCACAACATGTCAAAGAATTAAAGTGAATGCTTTTGAAATATCAGCAATCAGTCATTGTTAAACACAGCTTATATTGAGCCTACACTAAACAAATGGATCTCCTATAACAGCCAGCATCTTCATACTTTCATTGAACAATACTTTGCTTATTTGCCATACATCACCATTTCCTGTAATGTAAATCATCATTAGCCATCACTGTTTGGTGTGTGTCATAAACAAATAAGTATGGCAACATAATCTGGGTCACCTTGGTGTAAACTAAAGGATTCAGTACAGCTCAATAGATTTTGTACATACAAGTCCAGGCATTGTTTCTAATGCCAACCAGATACCAATTAAATTTATAAAAATGTTTAAAGTTTGAATGAACTTTTTCATGAGCACAGCTTTACCCCCATTCCAGACTCCAAGGTCCAAGCTGCTCAGGAGAATCCTAGCTTCATAAATTGCAGTCACACCCCTTGTAACATCCTATCCTGAATTCACCACTAACATAGTAACTCCATCTCTATGTCTTCTAGTGAAATGCTTTATGTTTTGTTTTCAAGACAATAAGTTACTCAGCAATTTTTTTTTCACGAGTTTTATCACTGGCTTATGTAGTGATGTTATAAATAAAAATGTACCATTTCTTCCTTACAATGATATGCTTGCTCAACTTCTAGAAAAATCACTGATATACCCTGGTAAAACTTGCACAAAGAATCAAATATACTACAAGTTCATGTAACAAATAGTCAAATATACTAAAAGTTCATGTAAAACTTGGTACAAATGATGACTAAGCAATTCTCCAAATGATTACAAAATGGTTTTAGAAAGTATCTCAATTTAGACTGTCTGGCAAATTCTATTCAAGATACACCTGAACTGCTGCCAGTGAGACAAAAAGTAATTTCTTGGAACAGTGCCAGTTTCTTGATACCATTATAATGTCTGGTTTATCTTTCATCTTTCCCCTTAAGCAACAAAGTCAAGCACAACATTTTGTATAACATAAACTGCAGCTACTTCACTCTGCTGCTGGTTCAAAATGAGAAGAAAGTCCAATTAAAAAAACAAAAACAAAAACAACACAACTGATGGTTCAGTTTAAATTAATGATCAAGTGAAGGCACTATTTCATGGAGCTGTTAATTCCAAACTGAACCCATTTTACATGTAATGAGTCTTCAACAAGTATCTATCCAAAATAATAAGTAGAACTAATCATGACAGCATTTAATTGCCCACTGACCTACCAACATTCAACATATGATAGTTCAGACCATGCCTGCATATGACATGGCAACCCCAGCTATGCTCTGAGCACAAGATTTTTTACATACACAGCCCTGGTCCTTCTATTGCTTAAAGATGTGTAAAAGACTATACAATGCAGTCCTTCCTCTCTAAAGCAACTCTTGCAATTCCAAACTTGTGCTTGTTGCTTAAAAAATGTCCTTTTTCTGAACTTCTGATAATACATACTTGTATACTACAGTCAAACCTACTTCGAAAGACTGCCCCCTTTCTGCCAGGAAAATATGGCCATCCAAGACAGTTGATCTTTCATTTGCAGTTAGTACATTATATAAAGTACTTCAGCATGAAAAGCATGAAAAAACTGATCTTTCACGACAAACACATTTACAAAACAGTGGTATTTTCAAGTCATGCTATACTATGTTAAAATTTTCTTGTTATAAGAAAATATTTTTCAGTGAAAAATTTGCCTGGAATTGATAATAAAAGCTACTGATGGTATTTTATCAAAACAAAATAGATGTTGAGTTTAGCTAGATGAATCAAATTAATTAGCAGACTTGGACGGTTAAAATGACATAAGACACAAGAACACAACTCCACAGATAGTACTATTCATGGTCCTTTTAGCTATAGTAATGTCCTTTTTATTATGGTAATTTTGTTGTTACTATGGTAATGTCCTTTTTATTACGGTAATGTCTTTGTTACTATGGTAATATCCATTTTCCTATGGTAATGTCCTTGTTAATATGGTAAACATACTATTATAAATAACCCTGAAAATAATTTTCTAACTTTTCGTTTTTTTATATACATCACTTGAGAATTAAATTAACAGTTGAAGCCAATTTTTGCAGCACTATTATGCTGATCTAAGTATTCACATATCTACCAATTTCATTATCTGGAGGAGTAGGAACGGGGGGGGGGGGGGAGAAAACATCCTCTAAATATCCAACGGAATAAGTATTAATTAAGCTATTTGAAATTAACAACAGCAAATTATGACACAAAATGTTAGTGTCATAGCTGTGCTGAAAGCCAGTAGCAGAAATCTGTTACCAAGAAATATGCAGAGTTTTATCCAAGACCTGTAGAGGCTGCTACAATTACAGCCAAACCTGTCCTAAATGGTCATCTTTACTCAGCAGCCAGCTTTTCACAATGGCCATTCTAATACCCCCAGATATTTTCCTATATAAATGTCATTTAACAGTCACCTGCCTTCTTCAGTCATTTCTCCCTGCCTTAAGTGGTCACTGACACATATCTACAATGACAGCTCAGTCTTTTGCTTCATATGAAAGGCATTGCTTAGATAAAGAATATTGTGTGAATCAATGTGCAAACATTTCTCTTGTGTACTCGCCATGCTCTAGTCACATTGACAGTGTAACTCAAAGGTGTCAGTATCTCAAATTCGAAAGCGAGACAGCTTTTACCATATGGGTAAAAGGGTCAAAACAATTTGTTTGCTGGATGGTGGGAAAGACATTTGTGTTTTTGCAGCAGAAATGAAGTCACCTTTCATGCTAGTATAACTGGCATAGTTTGATATCTTAATCTATTTAACTATGAATTAAAGCCATCTCTGATGAAAAAAGTTTGACTTCGAGAAGAGATAAGAAGTCACATCTGTTTTCATTAGGGTTAGGGATCATTCAATATCTAGACCTTTTCTGACATGCAAAGTTTTGCTTCATAGGTCAAACAGAATAGTCATATTTTGATTTACTATGCATCACAGGCTTCTCACATAAGCCAACTGTCTTTTGATCTCAGTGAGATGAGCAACTGGCTAACCCAGATGGTCTCTTAAAGTGTTAACAAACTTGGTGAGTATTTTGAGTCAGTGATAATTTAATTTCATGACTGGTTTAAAGTGAACAGTAATCTTGTATGGAACATAATTTTAGGAGAGAACAACATGTAATTTATGATTTTGTTATAATAATAATAATAATAATAATAATAATAATAATAAAAATTAGAACCTGTCTTGAAAGACCACGCCTTCTGTCAAAAAATAATGGTCTCTCAAGACAGGTAGTCCTTCATAACAGGTGAAATACTATATCAGGTACTGTATAATCAATAAATCTGCATGGAGATCCTGGTCTCTCCAAAAAAAGGTGGTCTCTCAAAGCAGTGGTCTCTCAAAACATATTTTACTGTAATAATAATAATAATAATAATAATGAATGGTATTTGTTCAAAAGCAAATTTTAAAATGTGAACATGTATACAGTGGTCACCTATGTACAGTGGCCAGTTTTGCCTTTTCCCAATGGGTGGCTGCTAGTGACAAGTTTGACTGTATTCAAAACTGTCTTAAAAGGTAAATGTAATAAGCAATTTTATCAGAGCAGCTTCATTCAGCAGCTTCCAATAATATATCAGCGAATTGGACACTGTTCTGGCTAGTTACATATACCATGGATCAATGTGTAACAAGGAGGATTGATACACTTTGGCTAATGAAGATACCATATTAAATACTTACTTATGCTATGTAATGTGTTCATGCAATGGTCACTTGATTTCACTTGCTATGTGCAGTAACTCCTGTTTCTGTATGAGGACGTTTGTTCAATACATGGTTTCAGAGAGCTACATATGCCAAGAGTCAACACAACAAACTGGAATGATGACCATTCTCAAGTGAGATGAAGCGACAACAGTTTCAGGTCTTGAATTTATGCAGTTTTCACTCAATTTCTACAAGAAACTTTAAGCAGACTTACGAATCATTGTCGGTCATATGTGGAGGGGGTGCTGAACGCTTCCTATCAAGTTTCAAGGCACTCTTGGTCCTCTTCAGGTTGGATTTAAAACCTTTACGGATTAAAAAGTTCTGAAAAATAATGAGGAAATAAAGTTAGTTTTTCCTTAAGTGTACCAGTTTAGTAGAACCCATCACTAACGAATGTTTCTCAACATGTTTTACTGATGCCAATAAAAGAAATACACGCAGTATGGCTTTAGGAGTTGCAGTAGTTGCCCTCTTATAAGGTTATCCCTTGGACAGCAGGAAAGTGGCCTTATAAGAGGGTAGCCTTTCTAGAGGGGGACCACACAGATGTAAGTAATAATTACATAAAGTAAGTTGTTGTTTTAGGGTTTAATGGTATTTTTCAGCACACAATAAGCTATACATGCTGCCATTATAACTGGTTGCAGAAGAACCAGGGAAAACCTCAGTAAGAATCATTGACCAACATGAAGCTAATGGCAAGCTTTTTCACATATCAACATTGGCCAAGCCTGAGACTCAAACCCACATGAACAGAGGTGAGATGGCAGTGATCAGTAAAGACAAAAGAGAAAAAGGCACAATTAATTTTTAGATATCTAATATTTTCATTTAAAAATCAATCACCAATTGTATTTCAAACCTTGTCAATAAAATCAGGGTGCAAACATCTGGCTGTAACCATCATTCTCCGTCTTAGTACTAATATTAGGTCATATACCACTACCTCCATTGTTGAGGCTATATCATAGCTATCATCATACAGTCCACTTTCCCACTGCTGCAGAATGTATAACTGATGATGCTTATTTGAACCTGATGTCAAACTTCTCAGCAATTATCATAAGACTCTCCGTCTTTATTTTCTTTCACTTTTCCTTCAAAACTGAGAATGTCTGACAACGTTTTTGCTCTTCTTGCAACTTCATTCCTTCACTGTCAATCTAATCTGTAGCCATTGCACAAAATGCACTGTTTACAAAGGAAGTGAGCTTGTCATGTGATCAACTGATTATCATCTGGTACCCTCTCATTTCATAATCGAAGAGTGTGAAGCTATGATGGCCAACATACCATTTTTACTTTACGGTGACTGAATGTCATGCTGACTTAAGCTGAACAATACTGTGCCTCTCAGCAAACACATTTCAAGCATTATACATTACAATGACTTCATCACTGAAATTATGGGTAGCTAATAAATGTCACCATTAAGATATAAAAATTGCTGGGAGCATTATTTAGTTAAAACAGTCCTAGTTCAAAATGCATACCCAAATCTCTTTGTAAAGATCACAGAGCGAGGGTTGCAGAATCTCAGCATTTCTGGACAGACAGCCTTTATACAGATAAATGTGGATTTTCTTAGGTGCAAACAAGTCTTAATGCAATGATACATGTGGCTGTTATAGACAAGTTAATTTTGTATACAGGTGGCTCTTGGAAAGGCATATAAGTGTCTTGTAAAAAAAATGGCTGCTGTATACAAGTGACTTGTATACAAATGACCAGTATAGTCAAATGTATGGTAACAGACACTGCCATCTGAAGGTTACCTGCTCATAAGGACACAACTGTCTTGAGTTATCATATAAAGGAATGTAGTCCTTAAAATTTATCTGGTTCCTTAAGTGTCCTGCACAGACAGCCAGAGGTCCAACTGTATATTCTTCACCTCTGATAAAAAGCCCACTTCTCCTGACCCCTCATTCAAACATAGTGTGTTATGACATTTCAAAGTGGCAGTCAAGATGAAATATTTATCATCAATACTTCTCATGTTAATAAGTGTTCTCATGTAACATCAGTCTAACTGATAACAACAAAATACAGTGATACTCTATTTCTCGAATGACAAGCCCCTGCGCATGAAAATAACAAATACATTTATACTGTATCTCTCCAATGAAAACCCCCTGCTACATTATAATAACAAATACATTCATACAATGTGTCTCCAACAATAAGCCCCTGCTAAATGATAAGCATATTCACAACAATTACAAACCTTGGCCAATAGTTTATGTACATGAATCTTTTTCAAGGTTGCCAGGGGATGAATATGGGCATTTGTCCAAATGAGAAATATTTCGAAATCTTGCAGAATGTTTTCCCCATACAATAAATTGACCCACTGAAAATTGTGTTCCCTAATGGTATACTGTTGGTTTTTTGTTTTTTATTTCTTTTGCAAAATAATAAAGCCCACAGCCACTAAGCCAGTAACCCAAGAAAACAAATGCATGATTTAAAGAAGGCCAAGGCTTGCACAACAAGAT
This sequence comes from Megalonaias nervosa, assembly GCA_016617855.1. NCBI lineage: Eukaryota > Metazoa > Mollusca > Bivalvia > Unionida > Unionidae > Megalonaias > Megalonaias nervosa. The sequence continues at coordinate 53,913 of JAECUM010002549.1, forward strand.
TAAAGCACTGTTGTGTGTCCTCTTCATGCTAAAGTCAAAAGATTGAGTGAGCATGTCACATATTGAGTTGGCTTAGCTTCATGGAGATTCATCCAAACTATGAAGAAAAGTCCATCAAGGCATTTAGGTAATAATATTTAACCAACACCTTACACACAAATTTCTATGACTGTAACCTTTACTCCATCATTAAGGAGGAAAGCAAGTGCAATGCAGAATGAACAGTGTTAGAGTTGTTATGAGTCATCATGAATATCCATTAGGAAATACAATGTGATGTGATTTGGGTTTTTAACATAGCTTTAACAATTTTTCAGTCATATCGCTATGATGTCCGCAGTGTGGCAGTTCATAGTGATGTCTAGCACTGGGGCATCAAGCCGCTGACATGTAGCATGATGTCCCACCCAGTCACATTATCCTGACACCAGGCTGACCAGTCTAACACTAACCTCTTAATGCTGAGCACAAATGAGGCAGCTGTTAGTACCATTTTTGTAAGTCTTTGGATGACTTGGCCGGGGACCGAACCCACGACCTCCCACATCTGAGGCAGACACTCTAACCACTAGACCACCAGAACAGTGTAGGAAATACAAGCAAATGAAAATAACATTTACCAAACATTGAACACAAATGTTCTATCACTATGACCCTGACCCCAAGGCAAATGAGGTAAGTAAGCATGCAATACACTTAATTCCCTTAGCTGCATATTAATTGTGTAAAGTATGATGAAAAGCAATTAAGGGGTTTGGAAAATATATGCAAATGATAAACTTTAACTATTCACAACAAAACACCTCTGATACCAGAAAAGTGACTGCTTTGTCTTGCTTCCTGCTAACATTGGTTCAACAAAAAGCCCTGCCCAATTACAAACCCACCCACCCTCTTTGTCATCGTATTTACAAGGCAGGTGCCTTGTGTTTATTATAGGAGAGATACTATATACACAGTGTTCATTCTAACAAAGCACTCATTCTCACACATGGGTCCATAGAGCTCTTTTCTGCCTGGTTTTGAAGTAGGGTTATGAACAGTGCCGGATTAAACCCTGTGGAGGCCCCTAAGCAGTCGAATAGACAGTCAAAATCTCGGGACCCCCCTCGCAATACGTTTTTACCCTAAAAGGTGCGGCGCCAATAGGCAGGTGCCTACTCTGCCTATTGGGTAATCCGGCACTGGTTATGAAATGCTTTAATAGGGCATTTTAGTCAAGATATACTGTTGATAATAAAAATTGTTTGTAGGATTTTTTGTTGTTGTGAAAACCTGTCAGAACTTACATGTGCAGTAATTGTTATGCCATAAATTAGTCATGAAAATGAAAGGAGATTTATTAACAGTCTCTAGTTATGGAGACAAGGCAGTGAAAAAGACACTAAGGCAGGAGGCCCCTCGATAATGCATCATTTACCAAACCTATCAGACACAATCCAAGAAAGTCTTACACCATCCTCTTTTACATCCCTTTCAGGCCCACTCATAAGTGATTCCCTGTTTACATTCAAACACTATGCCAGTAGGCATACATTTAGTTAGTTCAGCCATGACAAGATAAATAACACAGTAACAGTTAGATTTACATAATTAGTACTTCTGTAAATCACAACCAGATTTTGCAATTCCAATTTCCTTTGTGAAATTTTCAAAGTAACAAGAGATCTATTTGTCACTGTTGTTGATTTTGGCAGTCTTTGCGATGGCTGTGAATGTGATGGTGATGTTAAGTTAGAACAGTCCTACACATAACTATATCTGCCAAACTTTCAGACAATCTTGGTGGTTTCTGACACTCAAAAAGTGTACAGTGTACTCAGAAAGGGTTAGGACACATGACCCAAATAAATGACATTGAACACTTTGAGAGTAAGTTATCTATTCGTATAAGCCAACAGAAAATGACAGAAGTTCAAATTTGAATGAAAGAAAATAAAATGTTTTCCTTGTAGCAATTAATACAATTCAAAACGAAGAATAGCTAGTATGAAGAATGATCACACATCATCACATATCTCTGTACACACATAATCACATGTACAGACATTAAATAAAAAAAGAAATACACCAAGTTTCTGTCTTAACAATCCATTCAGTGGTGGAATACAGTATTACCTTGTAGATAAAGACTTTGCTGCTCTCAATAATTCATTGGAGGTTTGATGGTGATGCAAATAACGTTACTGTTCATCTTTAAATCTTGACTGGTAAACTATCCAAACTTCTCCCCAGTATCAAATTTGTCTGGCTATTGAAATGTTCTTTCTGCATCCATTCATGTTTCTAAATTGATGAAAGTCATGTACCAGTACTCCGGAATTTCTAATGCAAATATGGTGTCCCTCTTGCTCCGCTGGCCTTAATAAACTCAAAGCCAGTTTTATTACAAGGTCTGACTCACATCACCAATGGTTCATCTTTCCCTGAATCACAGCTACATTTTTTTAACTCTCTTGTATAAATCTGTACTCTTTAGCTATGCAAATTAACCTAACAGGCTCTCCCACAGCAGTACTTAAAATAACAGCAAACAGGAAGTCACTCTAGCTATTGTGTCAATTAGTATGTAGAGTGATGGTTTTACTTAATCTGACTGACTGTACCTTTTAATTAACATATACTGTGGCGTCCATAAAGGCCCCCTCCCCCTCTCTCTCTCTCTCTCTCTCTCTCTCTCTCTCTCTCTCTCTCTCTCTTTCTTTCTCTTATTTAAACCATTTTTATAAACATAACTGTCTGGGGAGGGGGATTTAGGAGTAAAAAGTAGTGTTTTTCAAGTGACATGGTATGATCCATTAGGTATTCATATATAATGGCACACTGCTGACTAACATGGGTGAGTCCAAGCATTTATCAAAAAGCCTGCCCAGACTCTGTTTACTGGCAAAATGTGAACAGACTTTAAAAGTGTCCCCATTCACCATGGATGCCCCTGCCAATATAATGCAAATGAAGAGTAGAAGTTTAGGTCAAACAGGGGTCTTTACACTGTCAAAAATGGTGACAACTTGATCTTGATATAGGTCTTCTAATTTTGACAAATGGGAGTTGATATGATGAGATAGATGGCAAAATATGTGTAGTGCTAAAAACCCCTCCATAGGATATGGCAGGAGCATAAAACTGAAATAAGTAACAGTTGCCTGTAGATCAGGGGCCACAGCAGCATAGTTGGTATAACACTGGATCCAAGGGTCACATGTTCAATACCTGCCTAAGGCATCCAATGTTTCCTTGGGAAAGGCACTGAGCACCCATTTCCGCTGCATGATAAGTCAATAGTATGTTAAAACCAACAAAAACAAAAGCTTCTATACATCACATTTATTTCTTACCATTCCCCTGTAAAATTATTCAAGTGGTAAAAGAATTACTTGCTGTTGCTGTTGCTGTTGCTGTTTTTGGTGGTAGCCACTGTTTTTTTTGGTGGTGGCTGCCATGGTTGTGACTGTGATAATGATGGGGATGTGAGTTATTTGGTTGTGCATTCACTCAACCAAAGACCAAATGTAAGGGAGGCTACTTCATTAAGGCTTTTAACTTCTGTACAGAGTTATTGCCCTTATATTATAAGCCTGTTAGCACAAATGGAGCAGTACAGAAAATATTTCCTCTAACACCAAGAAATGTTAATTTCAAAAGCATGCATGACTTTGTTATTTGCATGTAAAATGACATTATTCATGAAACATACATAATAAATGTGAAGACCTAAGATTATATGTAAACTTTATAGTTTTTTAAAACCTGTAATGAACATATTTCAACTTTTTATTTGTGAATACATCCCTCGAAAAGACTGTTTTAATATCTTCACCTTTTTATTTTCAAATCTCTCATGAGCATGTTGTTAACATGTAAACATGCTAGCTGAAAGTCACATATTTTGAAATTCAGCAGTCTTAATTCAATAGGTGATTTTTTTTTTCCTGGCAAATTGTATCTTTCAACAACATACTCATTTTTACAAGCATTGCTTTAATGCACATGCCTTAGGGCTCTAAAGATCATGACTTATATCTGAGAATTTCACTAAAAAGTAAAACATGAAAAATGTCCTCGAAATAAGCCAACGCTTACTGTGAATCGTGATGGGGTTGATGTTACAGGATCCATGCTCAAGTCTTCCTCATCCACTGCAGCTGGAATCACTGGCACGCTTCCCCGATGATCATGATCATGATCTCCAACTAGCTTCTCATAAGAGGAATCTGGAAAAAAAAGAAATCACAATATCAAACTGAAAATCATAACTTGCATTCTGAAATGCTATTGAACTTCCCAAAACAATGACTAGCTCATAAACTAAAGTAAACAAAACAAGGGGTCCAGAGAACACTTCATGACTTGCCCTTACTCGAGCTGCCGCCTGCCACCTTTGTTGGTTACTTCAGAGTGGCCTAAAACTTTAACATCAGCTTGCACAAAATCTTAAATATTATCTTGCACAAGAACTCTACAGAGTCCAGAGTGTCCGAGTGGTCTAGAGCACTCACCATTACGGATCACTGCCATCTCACCTCTGTCTGCATGGGTTCGAGTCTCAGGTTCGGCCAATGTGGGTAAGTGAAAAAGCTTGCCAGTATCTTCTTGTGGGTCGGTGGTTCTTTCCGGTGTTTTCCCGGGTTCTTCCTCCACCATTTATACTGGCCACTATGTATAGCCTATCTTGTGCTGAAAAATGGCATTAAACCCTACAACAACAACAACAACTCTACATGATGTTGATCAAGACACTACTAACTATGCAGCCTATGTCATTATTTTCTCAACAAAAAAAAAGGAATGACAAAAGCAATGTTCAGAAGTATGTGTAAGAATTCACATAATATGAAAAGAACTTTAAATTTGCATATCTATATATTCTTACACACGATCTAGGTATAAGAAGTACATGTAACAACTGGTCCTTACATTCAATGCCACATGAACTCTAATACATCTAACACTTGAAATTTGTACTTTTACTTGTTAACAGATATATATATTCTTCACAAGATGTAGAACAATTAAATATACCTTTTTCATGGTCTTGATTTATTCCATCATAATTTAATACTGATGTTTTTGTGCTATCTTTGCTTAAACTCCTATAAATCTGTATTTGTTTTGATGGTTGAGAATTAGAAAACAACCTACAACATCTGACACAGTTTATGTTTCGTACACAACAATACAGAATCTCCATCTTTATCTGTCAATGTATATTTCCTGAATGACACATCTTACTCCTTTGTCATGTATGGGGAGTTTTCAATTGTCGAATGTAACTCATTATGACTTCAGATTGCTTTAGATCTTCAAGCTGTATTTTTATGTCAGCACAGACTCATATCAACACTAAATTGTACTTGTAATAGCATTTGTTGTAAATTTTTCCATAAATGTACATATGCATTCCATAAGGATATCCTGGATGATTAGGTATTTCTTACTACTGTGACACAGTCTCCTAGTTTAAACAGAATGTAAACATGTTTTTGAAGTTATCTGTCAATATTTTAGTGTCAAGATGGATACTGCAGTAATCTTTCAGCTGCTATTGATGCTGCAAATGTCAACTGGTTATCAGGAGTTAACAAGGGCAAACACTTCCCTGTCAACTTTGAAATGTTCCTTATCTCACCAAGAAAAAGACTAAAATTAGAATAATAATCTCTGCATCATCTCATTATCAACAACACTTAAAACTGCTCTACATCACCACACTTCCTGCTTTGTTACAGAAACTGAACTATTTAAATATAAGCCATGCTGGGGGGGAGCATTCAATTCTTATATTTTCTTGTCTTTCAATGTCTATTAATGAAATTCTATGGGAACAATAGTCACTACATGAAAATATTTTAGGGTCTTAGTACAATTACTTTTAACTTTTGTGGCAGCTTTTCAGCAGGAATTTCTAGGGATAAAGTCTCTTTTACAGCAAGATTTTTTGCTGCATAACGACCTGCCAAGTATCTTCTCTAAAGACCACATACATAAGCATCACTTTAAAAGTACTTTCAAGGAGCTAAGGTGGCTCAGTGGTTCATACATTAAACTCATGATCAGAAAGATGTTGGTTCAATTCCCACAACAGGATCATTCTGAGTTGGCTACTTCAGAATGTTCTTGGGCAAGGCAATTTGTTCTAATTGTGGTGATGTGTTGAAAAATATCCAATTCAGCACAATGAAGGCAAAACAGATAGATCAGTGACAGTGTAGACTTGAGATATTGACCCTCTCCCCAAACAATTATAACCAACTGTCATCAGATTTGGTACATTTCAATCAATACATGTTTCTAGGATACAAATAGCAGTCTACAGGAAACTGCCAGGAAACAAATATACTGAAATTTTTTTAAGCTGTAACCTTGGCCTTGGCCAGGCATACAGACTGCATGATATCATTACAGTGATATAGTAAACTAGACATGTGCCCATATGCCTCCACCGATATGATGCAATCAAAGGCAATGTGATTTGTGTGATTTGGATTTTTAACGTAGCTTTAAAAAAATTTCAGTCATATTGCTATGATGTCTACAGTGTGACAGTTTATAGTGATGTCTAGCACTGGGGCATCATGCCGCAGACATGTAGCATGATGTCCCACCCAGTCACATTATCCTGACACCAGGCCAACCAGTCCTAACACTAGCCTCTTAATGCTGAGTGCCAAGAGAGGCAGCTGTTAGTACCATTTTTATAAGTCTTTGGTATGACTCTGCAAATCAAAGGCAAAGTGCCAAGTCAAATAAGAGCTATCCTGACATAAAATTAGGCTGAAAAGATTAACAAGAGAAACAAGTGGGCTTGATATTGCTCAGTAGTCTACATAGCCAGACAGCAGACCTTTACAAATGCTAGTTTACACTGTAATGCAAGAATATAAACCCCATGTCAACTATCTTCCAAGCTTTACATCATTCAATTGTACACAATTTACAAGATAAGGCATATTAACTATGAACAGTCTGTTACTCATAATCAAATTCATCCACAAAAATTCAAACATTTTATAGACTGTCATTTTGGTGTCACCCCCTCTTGATGATGTCACCCGGTGCGGTCCACACACCCCACACCCCATTAGTGATGCCACTGCTCATCCATGCTCTTGATGATAAAAACCTATTTACCAAGTTTTACTGAAATTTAATTAGAAATCAACTCTCTAGAGATTTACAGGTAATGAGCTCAGCCAATCATATGCTGCTTGATCATATCATTAATAAACACAGATCCCACTTATTAAACAACCTAACACAATGATAATATGAGCTTCTTTATCAACCTAAAACAAAATTTAATTGAAATTCTCAACAGTGGTAATAAACCACATAGATACAAGATTACCTAGTAAATATGCATCGATTCTGTTCATAACTGAACTCATCCAACATCTTGATAATACAGGGCTATTTAAGAAGTTTGATCAAAACGTGATAAGAAATATAACTGTCCATGCGTTGACGAGCTCAGCCAATCAAATGCATGATTATGTTATTAATAGGTCTGGATCTAAGTGCTAGTAATCATACTCAACAAAGGTTTTATTCTAGAATGGTAATCAGCCAATCATGTGAGATCATTTCATATGTATGCAAATGCCTTGCTCAAAATAACACTCATTAACAAAATAGATAGCATTAGCCTATTTACCTCATTTTTTATTAAAATTAGATCATAGACTATTTCTTGAGTGGTAAGGTCACCGCTCTAAGCTAATCTGATGACAGATCACCTCATTATTATGCATTGATTTTGCTGATAATAAAACTCACTGGATATCTTGATGACATAGGCCTATTTATCAAGCTTCATAAAAATCTGATCAAAAGTAGAATTGCAAAAGTGTTATCAAGCTCAGCAAATTAGATGCAATACAACCTCATTAGTATGTGTGGATCTCACTCGTTAGTAAGACATTACAACAGCTTGATCATTTAGGCATTTACTGTAAGTTTGATCAAAATCAGATCAGAAATATGACCTACTGAGTGGTAACAAGCTCAGCCAATCAGATGAAAGATCACCTAATACAAATATAACACCTTGATTAATATTAGCCTATTTACCTCATCTTTGATCAAAATGGACCAGAAAAACACCATCTCTTGAGTGGTATGATGCTCAGTGAATCATATGCAAAATTAATATGCAAGGATCTCACTCATTAGTAAACTCATGTGAGATCCTGATAATATATATATGCCTGTATTCCAATTTTGATCAAAGTCATATTAGAAATACAGCTTTATGAGTGGTAACAAGCACAGCCAATAAGACACAAGACTACATCATAAACATTAAGGAATCTTGCTCATAATCAAGCTCCTCAGAGTCCCTGATGATTTCAAGTCTGATCGAACTAGAATAATATGGTGTCAAGAGTGGTAACTAGTTCACCCAATCAGATGCAGGATCACCTTATTAAAATGCATGGATTTGATATGTTAGTTATGCTTTTGAGATCCTAATAATATAAGCCAATATTCCAAGTCTGAAAATAACTAAGTCAAATAGGGGGTCAACATTGTATAATATTGCTGGTAGAAGCTGAGAACTGAAAAGTGCCTAGGTCTTCTTCATATAAAGCCTCATACCAATGATTTCAATCCACAAGTTGGTAAAAAGTACTAAAGTCAAAAGGGCCGTAAAATCACTAGATATTGCTGGAGTATTTTGAAAACCTAATTTAATGTAGGACTTATCAATATAAAAGCAACCTACCAAATTTTTTTTCAATCCACGAAGTCCTTCAGAGTCTTGAGAGAAAAAAGAAATTAAGGCAATGTTTTGAAGTCAAATAGGGGTCATAAACTCTCTTAAATTTTTGCCAGAAAATGATAATAATATAATTTGATCTAGGTCTTCTTAATATAAAGTCTGATACCAAATTTTATTTTGATCCATCAAGTCCTTCAAAAGCCAACAAGTGGAAACCAAATATGTGAAATACATGATGGTACAGGACAGAACATGAGATGAACACATGTACAAGAAACACTTAAACCTTATGTTACTTTCAGTACCTGTTTAGTATATGCAATAGACCAGTAACATTAGTGAATTTTTAACAATGAATCACTATGTCTTTTAGCATTAACAATAACAGTTAAGGCAAACAGGCAGTGTCTTATGAAAGCTGTTATTTGTTGGTGCTAAGACACGCTCTGACATGACACTGATCTGTTCTTATCACTGAAAAGGATTCAACTGACAGAAATAGATTTTAAAAAATCACTCGATGCTCTATCCTGTTCCAACATTCAATATGCACTATTCAAAAGAACCTCTCTTGAATTTATAAATAAAAAAAAGAGTTACAAACAGATCAACAGAAATCAGATAGAGTTTATGCTCTACAACAGGTTGACAATCAAGGATGCACTCATTAGATGCTGAGATAGACTACGAATATGATCTTGTCCATATTTTTTCTAATGAAAGTGTTATTGGCAGACACACAAATGGACAGATGGGCAGCCAGATGGACAGAAATCAGAGGTCTTAGCCTATGTTCCATTATGGTTCAACATTCAAACTAGTACCATTGCTAAGAAGCTGTCAGATGCTGACAACAGATCTTAAACACAAGCTGTCCTGATTCTATCAATGAAAAGGCCTGCTAACAGACAGACAGACACTGAACACAAGCTGTTCTGATTCTTTAAATAAAGGGGCCTGCTAACAGACAGACAACATTGACCACAAGCTGTCCTGATTCTATGAATAAAGAGGCCTACTAACAGAAAGACAGACACTGAACACAAACTGTCCTTATTCTATAAATGAAGGGGCCTGCTAACAGAGAGAGAGGCATTGAATAATAATAATAATATAATCAATAATAATAATAAAGACTTTATTTAGAGAAGGTAACTCAATTAGTTACAGAACTAATCTACCTTGAGGCCTTCTATCTGTTATGTACAATATATACAACATGATGTGAAAAATCTGGCTTGACACTAAATAATTAAATGATTTTAAAAGTCAAAGTATCAAGCCTGGAATACATGCACAGGCATCTGTGAATACATAACATAAACATATATAAAATATAAAATATAAAATATCATCCTGCTTTGAAAAATTTAACTGTGAAAATGATGAAAAATTATAGAAAAGCAGGCGGTATTTATTGTACTAGAACTGTTCAATTTTCACATGATTTCAACCATTTGAGACATTGATTATGAAAAGAAGAAATGCTAGGAACCTGCCTTATGTCATTGGGAATGTTGTTCCATACCAGTGGACCAGTATATTGAAAACTTTTTTTAAACAATTCCTTCTTTGGCCTTGGTATAATGTAATTTTTGCTTCTTATGGACCTTAAATTTGGAGTACCATCAGCATCTCTTTGGGGAAAGATATTGCTTAGATAGGAATGGCTTTTCTGGATACTTTATATATCAGTCTGGCCTTTCTAAGAAATATTCTTTCATGTATTGTTAAAACCTTTATATTATTCATTGCATCCTGGAAATTGTCTATACATTGATCTAGAAGTAAATGGCAAGCCCTCTTTTGGAGTCTTAAAAGTGTTGTTATGTTTGAATTAGACTTATTACCCCAAATTACATTACAATAGTCCAGATATGGCTGAATATAACTTTTATAAAAGATGACCCTATATTGAAGAGGAATGTATGTTTTGATTTTCCTCAGTAGCCAAAGATAAGAATTAACCTTTTCTGAAATGTGTTTAATGTGAATAGACCAAGTAAGATTGTCATCTATGAATACACCAAGAATTTTATCCTGAGAGGTCATATTAAGGCTCACATTGTCAAATAGAACCTGGAGTTTGTTGCTATCTAGCCTTGCTCATTTTTGTTGTGTTGTGACTAGTAGGGCTTTCATTTTTTCTGTATTTATGATCATGCTGTTTTCCTTGCACCATACTTGAAGTTTGTTGAGAGCATCTTTTAAGTTATTTTCAAGTACTGTTTTGGTTTTACCCATCTCAGACAGTGTAGTATCATCTACATAGAGGTCAGTGGAAGAAATTGAAGTTCCAATCTTGAGAGGTAAGTCATTGATAAAAAGAATGAATAACAGAGGTCCAAGGATAGAACCCTGTGGTACTCCAGAATTTAATATTTTTACTTTCAGGCAGTTGATCATTTAAAGATACTTTTTGCACTCTATCGGTTAAGTAAGAAGTAAACCAGTTTAGGGAGTTTTCACTGCACTGAAAGATTTTTAGTTTTTCAAGCAAAATTTCATGGTCTACAAGATCAAAAGCTTTACGAAAATCAACCATAATAGTGCCTACCATTTCAACTTGATCTAATGCTTTCAGCCATTTATCAATCAAAGATACAAGCGCAGTTTCACAGGAGTAATTCTGTTGAAAGCCAGACTGATTATCATGAATAAGATCATAAGTGTTCAAATAGTTGAGAAATGAATCATGTACATGTTTTTCTAGTAATTTGGAGAGACAAGGAAGGATAGAGATGGACCTGTAGTTATTTACATCATGTTTTGTTCCTGCTTTATGCAATGGTGTAACCTTGGCAGTTTTCCATGTTTGTGGAAATTTCTTAGACCTAAACACAAGCTGTCCTTATTCTATAAATGAAGGTGCCTGCTAACAGACAGACAGACACTGAATACAAGCTGTCCTGATTCTATAAATGAAGGGGCCTGCTAACAGATAGACAGACACTGAACACAGGCTGTCCTGATTCTATGAATGAAGAGGCCTATTAACAGACAGACATTGAACACAAGCTGTCCAGATTCTATAAATGAAGGGGCCTGCTAACAGACAGGCACAGAATGATATCAGATATCAGTCTGATCTTTATGACTTTAGACATAAGCAAGCCAAGCTGGCCAGGAACTATGGAGATACAATGGTAGGTACACAACATCTTGTCCTGATGTTATCAGTAAAAGGCTCAGTGCTGATGGTTATCACATCCTGACCTGGAGGAATATTTAATGTGTATTCTGAGTATTGATCCTTCATGCATCTGGTATCCTAACAGTAAATTGTTCCAGTACAAACCATGCAGTCAATGGGTAGCACAGTCAGCACCTCAATAATGAAGGCTACAATCAATATTCCAGTAAGTTCAAGACTAATTGACTGCCAAACCAAGATAAATGGGTTTTATATTTGTGTTATTTGTCACAGGATATTTTAGTTAATATTACTATTTTTCAATCAGCAGATGGCAGTGAAATGGTTCTGAACAAGTTCAACATCTTTCTGATGCACACAGGTCATTATTCAGGAAAGCAAATAACACCTTCTAATAATTGTGCATGTATATAGAATATTCACCTATTACATCAAATATATCAGCACTTTGGAAAAGAAGAATTTAATACGAAAATGTTAACAGTACGCTTGTAGTTCCTAAAATAAAACTTTCTCATAACAAAAAAATAATTTAAGAATTACTGACTAAGATTTAATTAAATCTTAGTCACAAAGCTCTTGGAAAACTCAAAGTATTGCAAAATGGATACAAAATTGTTATATATATGCAATGAATTATTGTTACAACTCATTATTGGAAACAATATAATTTAATGATTATGACATGTAGTTTTCATAAGGATGGAATAGAAAAAATGAAGCACTTATTTTAAGAATGTCCAGTTACTAAAATGTTCTGAAGATCATTTGATGCATGAATCTGAATTTATATCCCAAATATTATAATTTCTCATAAAATGGTTTTATTGAAAATGCTAATTTTTATCCCAAATATTATAATTTCTCATAAAATGTGTTTAGTTAAAATGTTAATTTAGATCCCAAATATTATAATTTCTCAAAAAATGTTTTAATTGAAAATGCTATTTTATATCCCAAATATTATAATTTCTCAAAAAATGTTTTAATTGAAAATGCTAATTTATATCCCAAATATTATAATTTCCCATAAAATGTTTTTCTTGGAAATACTAACTTATATCCCAAAATATTATAATTTCTCACAAAATATTTTTATTTGAAATGCTAATTTATATCCCAAATATTATAATTTCTCATAAAATGTTTTTTCTTGGAAATACTAATTTATATCCCAAAATATTATAATTTCTCACAAAATATTTTTATTTGAAATGCTAATTTATATCCCAAATATTATAATTTCTCATAAAATGTTTTTTCTTGGAAATACTAATTTATATCCCAAAATATTATAATTTCTCACAAAATATTTTTATTTGAAATGCTAATTTATATCCCAAATATTATAATTTCTCATAAAATGTTTTTTCTTGGAAATACTAATTTATATCCCAAAATATTATAATTTCTCACAAAATATTTTTATTTGAAATGCTAATTTATATCCCAAATATTATAATTTCTCATAAAATGTTTTTCTTGGAAATATTAATTTATATCCCAAAATATTATAATTTCTCATAAAATGTTTTTATTGGAAATGCTAATTTTAATGAGTTTATAAAGTTCCTACTCTTGCTTGCAAAATATCTTGCCTACATATCTTGTTGTGGAGCATAAAATCCTAAATTCACATGTAAGAATTGTTTACTCCCATAAAACTAAATGGCTCGATAATACATAGCTATGTTAAACAATATAACAGATGCCTTTGAGATAAAATGGAGTCATCTTTCAAGTTTCAATAATGTATAATGTAATGTAATAACTGTTTTTCTCCTTCATTTTTATTGTTAATATTCTATGATAATCTTGTAATTTAATAACACCTTGGTTGTGTGAGACTGAATGTAACTGCAATAATTTGTTACTTTTTAATTATATATTTATACTTTCAAATGTAACAGAAGTCAGGATATTTCAAAGAAACTAATATAATACCAGTAATTCACCATACATCAGGTCAGGCAGTGGTGTAGGAAAATTTTAAAATCCAGACAAATTTTTTTAAATACAAATGTTATTGCGTTTAGGGCTCAAGGTCCCTTGTTCACAAAACTGCCTGTTTGAGTCTCCACTCCACCTTATTGAGACCTATGTACTTTTTTTCTGCTGAAATGTGCATCAATTTTCTGCATCCAGGAGGGGTTTAATGATGACACAAAATTAAGGCTTAAAAATATAATGCAAGATTACAAGCTTTCGGTACTTTTCACCCTAGAATAGGCTATGATTTATGAAGACTGTCAAGTCTCACCTGCTTCACCAGCAAATAATCTAAAAAATAACACAGTAACTTTTACTTTTACAATTTACTTTTTACAAGTGCTAAGGTAAATGTTCATACATGTAACAGTATTTAGGAAACTGATTTAAATATAAATGAATTTAAAAAGAAAACAACAAAGCACAAGACAAATCTGAACCAAGATATGTGCTGCATGGTTGTATTGGTAATTGGCAGTTATGGAGAGGTGACTGTTATGGTAGGTTGGACTGATGGGCTTTGTTTTGATGTTCTACAGCTTAGCAACACATATAGTTTTTCTTTGCAGTATCTGGATTACAATGCTTTGTCCAAGGTCACACCATGGTAGCAGACTAGGCTGATTTGATGGTAGGATTTGAACCAGCAATCTTTTGGTTGCACGTCAGCATGCTAGCTTCCATAAATATTTGCTTATAACTTGAGTCCAACTGCAAACAACACAGACCCTGATCTGTCATCACATAATGTGCCAGCAGATAAGGATCTGTGATGTTTCTTCTACTGATAACTCACAACAAACTGCATTGATTCAGATCTGCCAGTGCATTATGCGATGGCAGATATGGGTCCATGAAATCTGTACATGTACTTCGATTCAACTTACAAGCAAGTTCATCCAGTACTCATTCACTGTTGATCCTAGGATGCAATGTATCTGTTACAATCGGTCATTAAAAATAAATAAGTTTGTTATAACAAGATTTTTGTAACAGGTATCTGTAAAGTGTACCAAGTGTATTAAGCGCTGAAGGCATGGCACTAGTAACATCTGTTGGTTGATGCTGTTATATCAAAGACTTTGCATCCCAGACTTCATGCTTCTTTTCACAAAGTAAACAAACAAATACTGTGTTTCTATCTGATGGTACATCTACATGAACATGTTCTGCACGAAAGATACACATCTTCCACACTATAAAGATCATTTGTTCTTTGATAGCTTGACTGCGCCTGTTGATTTCTTCATAAACTAGATTTTTCATAGAATTTATTGATTTGTGATGGATTGCCAATTTGTTTAAATTTCTAGTCATCTGCAAAATTTCTTTTAACTCAAAAGATTTTCTTTCTGCTTCCTGTGCATGAGTATAAAAAATGTCAAATACTGAAACATGCATCATGAATAACCCTACCAAGATGTTAAATTTCACCTCCATATATCCATGGCAAATGTAAAAATAAAAATGGCATGACTGAAGGAAGAGAAAAGCTTTCCCTGTGCCATGGAGCATTGTAGACAATTCTGAACATGGATGAAGGGAATTTACAATTTTTTTTTAATTTGCAAATTGTTTGGTGTGGATATTTCAATGTAATTTTGTAGCTTGTTTATCAAATTCTTGTGGTCACCCTGGCTGTTTATGAGAATTAAATCTGAAGTACACACAGAGAAAATGAAAATTATTTCCTGAATGTATTTATAAGAAGTGACTTATGAGAATCGCGGTGGGTGGAAAGTTACTTTCTGGGAAAGGTTTAATATACAATACTGTTCAGTAAATTCTCTGCCCAAATTAGGGGTATGTAATAAATGCAAAACTGACTTTGTGTTGTGTTCTGAATCTGGAGTAAGAACTTGTTTGATATGGCATATATATCTCAACCTTTTGGCCTGAATATATCCCTCCTATATCACACTTGTACTTCCTGCTGACAAAGAAGAAAATATATACTTAACGTCTTCTGAATGCTCCAAATGAGGATGACATTTATACAAACAGCTGAACAAGAAGTCTACTTGGTCTGATATTGTCTCAAATACATTCACAACTTAATTCTATACCCTTTCACTAAGAATTCAAACATACTTTTGTAAGATCATCTCATGTATACTATCTCACGATCTTTATATCATGTGGATCTTGCCAATTAAGTAAAAACTGGGAAAAAAATTGTTTAGTATGTGTAACTCTAGCTCACAATCAAATTCATCCAGGATCTTGATGACATAGACCTGTTTATCAAGTTTTATTGAAATATGATGAGAAATACAGTCTCAAGAGAAGTAACAAGCTCACCCAATTAGATGCAAAATCACTTCATTAATATGGGCAAATCTCACTTATTAAATAGCATGTTGATATGAACTTCTTTACCAAACCTAAGCAATATCCAGTTTAAACTCAGTCTCCAGAATGGTAGCCACCTCATTAAAACACATGGACCTCACTCATTTATATTCATCCTAGGTCATGTTGATACATGCCAATATACCAAGTTTTATCAAAATTTGCTTCAAAATATGGCATACTGAGAGTAAATAAGGTCAACCAATCAGAAGCAAGGTCACCTCATGTATGTATGTAATCTCAATTACATGTAATATCACTTTTCTGAGATCATGTTAAATTCTTAGGCTAGGTTGGCACTTCGAAAGTACCTGGTATTTGCAAAAGTTTGTTGCTTTGTTAATAAAATTTAGATCCTTACATCAGTTACACAACTGTACATGCTGGGTATGTTAAACTAGCAAATGTTGTTAACTTCAGGATAAGAAACTGAAGACAACTGTGCAGTCCCATTAATGTTCAATAGACAAATATGCTGTTTTTATGGAATGAATCACATTTTTAAAATCCTGATCACCTCTGGAGATTTTGGCATGAACTAGTATTAACATGGATATTTTCATCCCCACCTCTGAAAATTTAACATTGTAACTTTTTAAAAATAAAATCAATACATACATAAAGTAACATCATACTTACTGAAAAGCCTCTTGAAGAATCTGACAAGGATCATAGTGATCTACTTCCTCTGAATGTTTGAAAACTTCTTATATTCACAATATTTGCTGTTTTTTCAGCAACAATGATCAAGTTGTTCTATCAAAAACATCAATTATTGTTGACAGTCAAGTATGAATTTTAAGGAAGAGTTTCCAAAAAGGGAAACAGTTTAACAATTTTGATAGCTCTATAAAACTTCTTTTTAAAAATTATAACAGGTGTAATATACATTACTTATTCCCAACTTTAGAACTAAAATTTGTTGCCAATGTAGCTTTGGAAAACTGATCAGCCGTTACACACAATCCAAATGAATTATTTCCCAGTTCACCAGTCATTTTTCATCCACATCTACCTTGATAAATGCTACCATATTAAAGCAATACTTTGCTGTATGCATCAAACAGTTTGCACGCTGCACAAAGCTGCAATGGATTCCTGGTGATGGATAGCAATCAAGTGGTTAATTGATGACTGTCTGATTCAGAGACATACAAGCTATTTCTCCTGATATCAGTGACAAATTACAAGAAACAACCAGCACTGGCATCAATGGTGCATATCTTTGTTAATTCAGGCCTTTTCTGTAATGTTAAGATCTTTCTCAAGTGATATTCTAGTCTGCACTAACAAGACTATTCTCATACACATGTACACACTCTGTATACCTGGTGCTTACTATATGGTATAGTCCTGCCCCATCAATTGCATTAGCTTTCTCCACAGTAGCCTAACCCTGCATGAAATCTGTAAACAGTCTAAATAAGCATGAAATCTGCAAACAGTCTAAATAAGCATGAAATCTGCAAAGTGCCTAAATCCAGCTTGAAATCTGTCAACAGCCTAAATCCAGCATGAAATCTGCAAACAGCCTAAATCCAGCATGAAATCTGCAAACAGCCAAAATAAGCATGAAGTTTGCAAAGTGCAAAATCCAGTGGGAAATCTGTTGCAAATTTATGCCTTGGCAATAAAAGTCAATCTTCAGTAATAGACAAGTTTCAAAGATACCATTAAATTTACCATTACGCCCATGCATATTAACTAGCAGTTCTATATTATGCATAGTATCAAAGCTTAGATCCCAACTTCCATGCAAAATGGGACAAAATTATTCATAACCTTTAATGAAACACGTTAACACATGTCCTAGTGTACAGCCTTCCTTTATTAATAACAGTATGCAAACTGTACATGGAATTTTCAAATAGTGCTTCTCACAGTATTCAGTCACAAATATTAAATATTCAAAATTCTCCATCATCTCACCAAAGTTCATCATAGACACACCAGTAATCTCTAGCAGATTTAGGAGGTAGGGGATGCAACAGTCAAATGCTTACCCAGCAACCCTCCTAGAAAGCAAAACCAAATATTTATTTTTCTGTCAAAGACTTAAAATAATTGGACCATCTGAGATAAATTTCTATGCTAAAAATCCAAAATCCATTACATAAAATCCTGACTCTCCAAATGCTGTTGATAACAAGGTCCAGACACTAATATATATAATCATGGCATATGCATCATTCAAAGCTATATTGTGGTGCTTGAATATTTGACAGCAGACCAGACTGTGAGCCAATCCTGTACAAATTGATAAATATCCTGTATACCCATCAACTTTTCATTGCTGACCAGACTGGGGCCCAATCCTGTTTAAGGCAATAATTATCCTGTACACCTACTTTGCCCTTTTCACACTAAAAATCCAAAATCTATTGCACAAAATCCTGGTTCCCCCAATGCTGTTGATAACAAGGTCCAGACACCAATAACATAAAATAATGTTGCAATATGAAACTGGCAAATAACAGTACATCTTAATATACATTTTACCTAAAATAATATGACACCTGTTGACAATGAGCAATTAAGGAAACAAAAAAATGTCCATTGTGGCAGAAGTCAATTTAAATACTGTAGTAAAGCAAACCTAAGAAATGGGGGCTAACAACAGCCTTCCTTAATGAGCATGTGTCCTTTATATAGGTTTTTCCTAAGGATAGTTTCACTAAAATGGGTTTGGTCCCATTTTCACTAAATATTGAAAAATATCTTCTTCAAATGGACTTATCTAAACATTGTTATTGCTTGGTTACATAGTAACAATTAAATGTTCTTACAGAACCTTTAGCAGCATCAGGGATTAAAATGCAGTCACAATTTCTTAAATTGGCCTGATTGTTCTGATAGAAGGGCTTGGGGATGTAAACTATGTCTCAATGTGCTCTCACATGTGCTACAAAGAGGTGACTAATGGAGCCAAAAGCCATGTTAGCAGCTAACATGCTGCACTTATGACCTAAAGGGTGTAGACTCGAATTCTACCATTGGAATAACTTGTTTCAACTACCATGGTGCAACCATGGTGCATCCACGGGCAAGGCAATTTACTCCAATTGCCTCTGCATTAATTTAAATAATCTATGCTGCTTTGCTGGAAAAGCTTTGACTTATCTGGGATTAGAATTCTGAGGTTTTCCTGAAATTTGAGGAATTTCTAAAGTCTTTTTTTTCTGAAATAAAAAGGCTTCCAAGTGTTCATCTTTAAAACTTAAGAGCATTTCTGTTCTCTGTATGTCTGATGAAAATCCTAATTTTGTCTAAAGCAGCAGCAGCAAAATATTGTAAAATCTCAATTTTTTGAATAATCTGGAGAATTTTTGTGATACAGGCCTGGTAAGCATGGTAATAAATGACAGTGATGTAAACATACCCTTGATACAGATATGCATATGACGATACACATGCATAAAATATAAAAATAAAATAACAAGGTTTTAAGTTCCTGGAGACCACTCAACCACCCACCTTACCTTTGATCATCCATACAACTGAAAACTGACTGTCCATGCCTTTGGAAAAAAAATTCAACATGGCCCTAAAGAGACAAACTTTGTGGTCATGAATGGAGGCGCATAATAAAATAGACCATAACTCTATAAAATGATGATGTAAAATGCTGGAAGTCAAACTCTGGAAGAATTGAATAAATTTAAAGCTGCACATACAATTTTCTTGAAATCCAGGATGATCCTTATACAAAACTCAAAGCTGGAAAAAAATGAGAGATCACACCATTACTTGCAGTTAATGATGTTTAATCTCACAGGAAGTAGATGACTGAGATCTCATAAATAAAATACTGCGCACCAAATTCAGTTGAAATCTGATGATCCCAGGTAAAAGAAAGCTAAGCAGGACAGGTTATCAATGGTCAAAGTTCATGTACACAAAAGTATAAAATACTCCTATCAATTATAAAGCTGCAGACCATATTTAGTTGAAATCCAACAATCCTTGGTATATTTTTGTTATGTTGAAAAACCCATGTTAGATAATGGTGAAAAAGTGACCATAACTCTTGCAAATGATGTTGAAAAAATCAGAGGAATTCAAAGCCTCATCATAAAATGTAATCCATAGTAAAGTTATTTTAATAACACTATTTAGGAAGATAGGAGATTAGGTGTCATACCAATGGTATGTGATGAAATGGAATGCTGGAATCAAATTATTCACAGTCTCATCAGAATAAAGCTGCACACCAAGTTTGGTGTGTGTGAGTGTGTGTGTTGGATTTTAAAGTAGCTTTAAAAAAATTTCAGTCATATCACTATGATGCCTGCAGTATGACAGTTTATAGTGATGTCTAGCACTGCAGCATCATGCCAAAGACACGTAGCATCATGTCCCACCCGGTTGTTGTTGAAGGTTTTAATGCCATTTTTCAGCAAAAGATAGGCTATACAAGGTGGCCAGTATAAATGGTGGAGGAAGAACCTGGGAAATCCCCAGAAAGAACCACCGGCCCACAAGAAGCTACTGGCAAGCTTTCTCATGTACCCACATTGGCCAAGCCCCAGACTCGAACCCATGCAGACAGAGGTGAGATGGCAGTGATCCGTAACGGTGAGTGCTTTAGACCACTCGGCTACTGTCCCACCCAGTCACATTATCCTGACACCAGGCTGACCATTCCTAACAGTAACCTCTTAATGGTGAGTGCCAAGTGAGGCAGCTGCTAGTACCATTTTATTAGTCTTTGGCAGGACTCGGCCGGGGGACAAACCCACGACTTATAGTACACTTAAGTGGCAGGAGATAGATTCATAAATTGGTCCCTGTCAAATTTCTTAACAGCTAAGGTGTGACTTTTTCAGCTGTTCTTGTTTACTACTTAAAGATATGGATATATTTGTGAACTAGATGTTTCGGGCTTGTGTTGTTCTTGAAACTGATGTGTGGCATGTATAACTTCCCATAGTTAATCTGCAGTATGTAGATAGTGAAATATCAACAGTTGGCATATTGGAAGATGAGCTAGCCCCCCATAGCAGTAAATACATGGGTTCAGGGCAAGTAATAATAACTATAAAATAAATGGCTTACATGACAGATATTTTCAGTTGCATCAGCCTGCTTAGAACACAATGTTTTGCAGAATTATCACCTAGGATATGGGCTTGCGTTTGCTTTGTGAGCATCGTATGGTGTCAAAAATGACCTTAGGATGTGAAAAATGTTGGTATAAATTTGGGGTAGGGGTGTTTCATCTTCTTTTGCTATGAATTGCCATTTACTTCTCTAGTCAAGTAAATAACATTCTTATGCTTTGTTTTAATAGAACTATCCAAAAATATGGACCTTTTTGACCTAACTTGCTTATTTTATTTTATGTGATTTTTTTTTTATATGAAGACGGTGACTGCAGCCTTAAATTTGTGCACAGAAATTGTCCCTTATACCCTTATATTATGGAAATCTGAATTTGGAGAAGAGGTATCAAGGGCCATAACTCCTGCAAATGATGTGGAATGCTGGAACTCGAACTGGTTCAAGGTAACATATCTGGCTGAAATCAATGCTTGTGAAACCTAAAGTTAGGAAGCAGGGCAATCAAAAGATATATCTCCTCTGGATCATGACTTACAGAAAAAAATTAAACTCATTTCATGTTTCATTGATATAAAGCAGCAAACAAAATTTGACTGAACTCAACTATTTCCATTAATGTTTCAAACAGACTGATGGATAGATTAATGGATGTGATTACATGTACTACTTGCATACCAAATATAAGGATACTCTTACAAATGTATGTCAGTACAGAAACACAAAAGAGAAAACCACACAACACCTTGTATGCCATTACAATCATACCAACACAGAAATATGCAGCTAGTACTTAGGCCAAAAACTTTAATTATGCATTATAGGCCCCTGTGATATGTTATGCTTAAATAAACAAACACATCAAGTGGGTACTATGTCATGACCTCATTTGTGAAGAACAGTAATGAGAAAATAATTACATGGTCAGTATCCCTGCAGAGCCTATCAAACCCTTAAGTGCCTGATTTCCCCACTATCTGTTCAGTTAAAAATCAACTGTATCTACCTTTTCAGTGCAGAAGGGATCAGCCTCTAAGCATTTGTGAAAAGCAAAAGGGGTAATATAACAAGCATTCTGGTGAATCTATGAAAATTAGACTTCAGACTCAACCATCTCCTGATCCTCAAATGGATAAATGTTCACTCCTGCATCAGCCTCGTTCTCTTTAGTTGTCATAATCATCACCATCAACATTATCATTGATATCATCACTATTATCACCATCACCATCATCATCATCATTTACTTCATAGCAGACTCCAGTAACCTCCCACCCCTAACTCACCAATTAGTGAAAATCCGTGGAGAGTTCCAAGTTCCTAAAACAATGTATGATCTAAATCAAGGAAATTTCACATGGGGGTTGAGAAATACAAGCACTATAAGCCAAACAAAAATCGCCTTATTTTGTCATAAACTAATGTAAAGAAAGCCCAAGTCAAGAAAGTTCAGTAAGGAACACAGTGACTCTTGAAGGCCGTTCCAGTGGCAAAATCCAAAGATCCTGGACAAATTTTTTATTCTTTCATGGAAACTTTGGCACTAACAGATGTCAACAAGATGACAAGATAATTACAGATTCAAACTAAGCATGATATGTAGAGTTTCCCTGCATGACCATCAGATAAGATAGGAACAGCCTGCCACAAAAGTACCTAAAATGCCTACAATACTTAACATTATATAGGTTCCTTTAGAAGACCTAGTCAAAATGTACAGAATCTATACCCTGACTATGCTTTATTATTCACATAATTAATGGGTATGCAGGGAAATAATATCACATTATCCATCTGTCTGTTCACCACACCACTGGTCAATAACCACATCTCTTCCAATTTTTAAATGAACTTTGTATACAGGCTGCCCATATAATGAATATCTACAAGTGGGGCATGTTTTTTCGGCCCTTTGATGTAGAACTAATGTTACTGTGCAAAAAATGCTTTTCTTCTTTCAGTCAGAGAACTTTACTTTTGGTCCCTTGACCCCAAATCAACAGGTTTCTTCTCAACTCCAAGTGAAAACCATCCACAAAGTTTGTGCAGAAACCAGATTTCTTCTTTCAATCACAGTGATCCTGACCTTTGATTTCTTGGCCCTGAAAACAATAGGTTCTTTCCTGACCCCACATGCAAGCCAGCCATCCAGAACAGTTGGTAACAGTAGATAGTGGAGAACTAGAGTTACTGTATTGAAAAAAACAAGGAAAATAGATGGACAGACAAATGGACCTCTAACATAATATGTTCCGCAGGCAAAAAAAATTATATCCAGACATTTATTGACCAAGTTTTTACATTTAATAAGAATTATTTTTGACAACTTTTGTTCTCAGCCAATTATATTTAGAATTATTCCCTGTTTCTGGGTGCATAAATGTAATATTAACTATATGATTCATAATCTTTTGGTATCATGAAGTGCGCACAGAATTATACATCCAACAAGATGAATTCCATTATACTTGACTTGCAAGGAAAATCTGTTGAAAGCCAGCCGTGTTTCATTTATTACATCTTGTACAAAATTACTAAGGGCTTTCAAAATTTTTCAACAATGCTTTGTACAATATTTGTAAAAAGAGGTTAGTTACTCAACCACATAGTCATTTTAATGCTGAAAGATTTGAGCCAAGCTATCTGAATTTCCTCCAACATCCCTAACCCCATTACTTATATCTGAATAGTAATGTTGGGGTGGCAGGGTATATACAGCATTGCTCAAAGAATGTTTTCCGACACAGAAAAATCACCTGCACTGACTTAAAATCACTTGCCCAACAAGGGCATAGTATTTTTACTATTATTTTGACACCCCAACCCAAAAATTAAAAGGCCCCTAATACTTGTCATACTGTTCACACAACTTGAGCCCAGACCCAGCCATATTCTGCTGAAAAGGAGCTAACAATTAATGAGATTTCCAATATTTTCAATTTCTGCATCCTAAGGTGTGAAATATGGGGCATTAAATCTCTGCTCTTACAATCTCCGACTGCATGCCTTCAGCTTTACTTTCCGGTTTACGTACAGACTATGTTATTTCAACAATATCTCTAGAGAAAAGTATTCAGCTGCTATTAATGCTTTGAACTAAATTAAAATATAAAGAAAAAAAATCTGGACCACTCCAGTGGCCTAAGTGGTTAGAATGTCCACCTCTGATGCAGGAGGTTGTGGGTTCAAGTCCCGGCCAAGTCATACCAAAGACTTATAGAAATGGTACTAGCAGCTGCCTTGCTTGCTGCTCAGCATTAATAGGTTAATGTTAAGACTGGTCAGCCTAGTGTCCAGATAATCTGATTGGGTGGGACATGATGCTACATGTCAGCGATATGATGCCCTGGTGCTAGACATCACTATAAACTGCCACACTGTAGACATTACAGCGATATGACTCAAAAGCCGTTAAAGCTACATTAAAAGTCACACACACACACATTAAAATATAATGTAATGGCCTTGGTTCTTCTAAGGTCAAAAACAATGTATTAGGTCTTTTAATCTCCAAGTTGAACTTACTTGTAAAACAATCGTACAAGCTTCACTCATATATATTTAACTGATGATGCATCACCAAGCCATCATGAGCAAGAGACAGCTTATTATTATTCATATCTTTTTATTATTCATGTAGTACGAGTGAGTGCTAATATGTAGGTAACCAACGTAATATGTAGAATAGAAATAGAAGTGTTTCCCATTCATATGTCACATGCTTCATTTGGTACACAAAGTTTATAGCTTTCAATACAAATAAGCAGACAACCTTCATGAGATCAAGGTACCTACAGATGGGGCCCCAGCAGGAGGCTTAGTATTAATAATTTACCTTGTCTTTCAAGAATTTCAAAATGACAATGCTGCATTTCATCTGCAGGTTCAAGGTTTCTTTCATGCAAATTAGACAACACTTTTTTTAGGGGCCCCATGGCATTAGGCTTTTGATACTTTTTTTAGAGGGGCCCATGGCATTAGGTTTTCTACATTTTTTTTCGTCTATAGAGTATTCTGTTTACCATTTTAAGCATGGAATTCATCCAACAGTTTTTTTAGAAGGTCCCCATGGCATTAGGCTTTCAATATTTTTTTTAGAAGGGGCCCCATGGCATTAGGCTTTCGACATTTTTTTAAGGAGCCCCATGGGCCATTAGGCTTTCTATATTTTTTTTTTCTATAGTATACTGTTTACTAATTTAAGCATGGAATTCATCGAACAGTTTTTTTTACAGGGGCCCAATGGTATTAGGCTTCCTATATTATTTTGGTCTATAGAGTATACTGTTTACTCTTTTAAGTATGGAATTCATCCAACAGTTTCTTGCATTTTCATTGGTAAAGTCAATTTCACGAATATAAAATTATACCAGATTAAGAACCTTGCGATGAGATTTCATGAATAATGTAAATGAGTAAGAAGAAACTTTACAGAATGTACTTGCTTGAGTCTAACTGCAATCTGCACAGACCCAGATCTGCCATCACATAATCTGTCAGTAGAACAAACAGCACAGACTAGACTTATAAATGAGTATATGAAATATATCAGTACACAAGCTCAGTATAGGTGCCTTGCATTGTCATTATTGACTCTGTAACAATGATGAAGCAAAGAGATCAGTAGCCTATTTACAAATGCAGACACAAACTGCTCAGAGCTCATGGCAATGTTATCAGTCAGTTGATTTTGTCAAGAGAATAATAAATTCAGCCGCAAGCAGAAGATGTTAATCAAGTTTCAGCTTTATGTCAATGCTCAGACAGCCTGACTCATCATCTTTGCCAGTATGGAAGCAAAAAGCCACAATTGAAATTTGATCAGGCTTCCAATGAAATTTATACAATAAATCCCACATGCAATTATGGAAGCAATCCGTACAAAATTGGTCAAATCACCACTTAATAAATCTGAAGTTTCCAGTACAGCAACAACATATTGATTTTGGACACTGGCTTTAGTGGGATGAATAGTCTGCATGACTGCAGTAAGCTGTATACATACAAAATACCAACTGGAAATAATATACATACAATTTATGTATGATATCAATGTTTAACTGTAGCCTTATATATCTTTTATTGCTCAATGAATACAGAAAACTTCTGAGTATCTAAGTACAAATATTCAGGGGTGACCTAACATATATTCAGTGAAGCCTGTCTACAATGGCCACAAGAGACAAAAACATTTGTGTTCTTTATGGATATGTCTCTCTATAATAGAAGCTGAAGCTCATAATTAAAAATATAAGAAAAAAGATATTAACATATTGTCTTATTGTTAACAGATGTCATTTGCAATGAGTATTTACTAAGGCAGCTTGTACTGATTTCACAAAACAATTGCTTTAGAAAAATTGGATTTAAAAAAAAATGAAATTATCTTTTTAGAAAATGCACCTGTCCATAAAGGAGCATTTTCATGAAATATGAATAGACATGAGAAGCAATAGGGCAATCATCTTTCAGCGGCTAAAATAAACAACCTTCAATTAACTGAATTGCACCAACGACCATATAAGTTTTAAAAGGACTGCATCACACTAAGAGGCCTTATAGTGAATGTGCTGGAAATTGTTTTCAAACCATACAACAATGGCATCAGATTAAGAATGTTTCAGCAGCAGAACACACATAATCACTTCAAAGCAAATCTACAACTAGGTACATTATCAACTTGACTGCACTGGTACTCCTAGGGGCATGGGTTTGACACTCATCAAGGCCAGCCCAGGTCAAATGACTTAATGTATACATACAAAAGGTGCTTAGCAACCAACTCCTTGGCATAACATAGCCATTATTTATTTAAAAATGCAATTAAAACCAACAACATAAAATATATATATATATATATATATATATATATATATATATATATATATATATATATATATATATATATCACTTTGTCAGAGTGGAAATTCTTCTGATTTTTATACATTTCTGCAAATGTCACAAAATAATCCCATGGCTCTCTTTAAAAAAAAATAGTATAAAAACTGATAGAAATGTCCACAAATAATGTTGAAGTTTGCATAAGAATGCAAATGATCTACCTAAGTTTCAACTGACCAGTAATAATGTCATAATATGTACAATGGATGTGTGTTTGACTCCCACAATTGGATCTGCCAGCATTAGGTATGGTGGTGTCTCCTTGAGCAAGCCATTTAACTCTACTTGCCTCAACAAGATTTAACTCTCAAAGTGTTGATGTGCCATAAAACACCAAATAGAGCACATTGCTCCAAATACAACCAACAGAGAAGACCATACTATGTAAAAAGATAATACACCGCTCCAGTGGCCTAAGTGGTTAGAGTGTCTGCCTTGGAAGCATGAGGTCGTGGGTTCAAACCTGGCCATGCCATACCAAAGGCTTGTAAACACAGTACTAGCTACTGCCTTGCTTGGCGCTCAGCGTCATGAGGTTAGTGTTAGGACTGGTCAACCTGGTGTAAAGATAATGTGACTAGGTGGGACATGATGCTACCTGTGTGTGACATGATGCCTCAGTGTTAGACAATCACTATAAACTGCCACAATGCAAATATTGTAGCGATGACTGAACGTTTTTTAAAGCTATGTTAAACACACACACACACACACACACACACACACACACACACACACACACACACACACACACACACACACACACACACACACACACACACACAGAGTGATAACGCATAAATGACAAGCCATGTGAAAACCTTGTGCACCATATTTCTCCTACGATTTTAAATGCATCCTTAATGACAAGCCCATCTCCAACACTTAAATTAGGTACAGTTTTATTAATGAAAGTCTTGTCCAACTGTCCAATTATAACCCCACCCCCTACCTCACCATGACATCATTGCATTTACAAGGCCAGGCCTCCTTGGCTTAATATAGAAAATGTATGATAAAATGTAAGGCATGTCCAATGATAATTTTGTTATGGCCATATCTGCATTTCTTTAAGAGTACCCATATCACATTATTTTATTTTATTTTAGACCTGACATTTTGCAAGCTATGCCAATTATATTTATTACAGGGCAAAAAAGGTGTTGTTTTGGTTCATATATAGCTAAAATGAATTTTAAAAATTATCAATTTAAAATTCAATTTAGATAATTCAGGTGGAGAGAGAGAAATTTACCAAAAAAAATATACTCCAAAATATGCATTTATCCTTCCCTACTGCCAACACTGGAAACAATATTCACATTGCGATATATTTAGTACATAACACTGAATTATGTTGTGTTGCAGTACAGGACATGCTTCTACACATTCATGTTCTCAACTTAACAACAGCCAAGTTTTCACTTCAAAATGAAAAATCATCTCATAAAAAATACTTTAACTCAGAACTGTAATACTCAAGACTACTCAATATCTTGCGCATACTTATACATTCTAAGGCTAAGTTTTTCTTTTTGAATGCAATGGATATTGAACTTGATGACTGATAACAAGCAAATATTGAATAATTCCTGTACTACTGAAGTTTTTACTCAGTTTTATGTAAAGTCTAAAGCACTCATTTGCAGTGTACAAGTTTTAAGTTTTGTGTGACAAGAGAGACATTTTTGGCATACATGTCTATTACTGTGACTATTCTAGGATTCACAGTTGCAGGATTAATGCTTATTTCAAAAGGACTGCATAGATGAACATCAACAGAATATGTATTTTCAATTATTAATTTTATTTCTTAATTAAATCCCTCCTGAATTCTGAAGATTCTTCTTTTCTGTAATAAAGGGGAAGGTCCCCTGATCTAGAATAGACTGAAATGCCATCACTAAAACAGATTGGGAAAAGGAGATGAACTGTCCTTTCAACTTTTTACAAATGACATGAATAAGATGGATATTTTTTTTAACATGGACACTGCAACATATGATATGGTGCTTTCATTACAATGCAAAATAGTGAAACCTAAATAATGATTGTGGCATAATTGATAAAAGTCAGAAGAAAAAAATATCAACTGCAGGTCTAACAGACCTGACTACTAGAGTCTAACTTGTCACATGATAGTAAAAATCAGTTGCAAAACTGGGAACAAATAATCATTGCTACATGCCATCACAAAAATCACAATTTAAAGCATCATCAATATTCAGACAAGATTGTGTAACTTATCCAATAATGTACCTTAATAACCAACAAAATCAATATACACACTGTTGTAACAACACTCGCTTAATCATAGATGACTTGCTTTTTTTTTTGGATGTTTGTGAGATAAATTGAGCAATACACACCAACAATGAAAAAGCAAGTTCATACTAACAAAGAACTGCACGATCCTAACAATGCCAACAAAAAAAACCATTAGAACCGTTCAAATTACTTGACATACACTCCACCATTAACCCCATTTCTACTCTGTGTGTGTGTGTGTGTGTGTGTGTGTGTGTGTGTGTGTGTGTGTGTGTGTGTGTTACCTGCAAATTACAAGTTCCTGATATATCAGCTTTACATACATTTCTGGTTCAAAAAACTGATTTATTTATAAAGTTACCATACAATTTTCCTTCTATCAGTTAAAAATCATTTATTATTCTTTCGCATTTTCACGTGTAGTACATATGCCTTAAGTTTTTCCTATTGTGAAAATTAACTAACAACATTAAAACAAAAAAGTACCAATTTAAAAGTTTAACACCAAGAAACTTTAGCTCAATGGCTTACTTGAAGAGTAATCAGTATTATACAATACAATATGATAATCAGCAAAAATGATCAGAACAAAAAATTTTGACAGCAAAACACTAGTGGTTAAGTTCAAATTTCTACTACACACTAAATATCACCAGTACTGCAGCTTCCCTAACTCCTATTTGCTCATAGCCTTGTATAAATGTCACAGTAAAGAAAATCAATTTTTCCTATTGTACACCACTGATTCCACCTGGGTTTGACAGCTGATTAATGGCATAACTTCATGTACACTTATTAAACTGAATATCATCTTTTTTATTTCAAACTATTCAAGACTTGAAAAAGGTTCAGATAAGCAAAATATTGCTGGATAATTGCTGTGGATAATTGCTACTGAAGTTGTTGTTTCATTCAGAATTTTGCTGGGCAATGAAAAGTTTCTATTACTCATCCAGTTCATGTACAAAGAGACCAAGCAATTGAACTATGCTCCTCAAAGAAAAAACAGGAATTAAAACTTGATCAGAACAAACAGAAAAATGTATTTAATTGTATCAGCCATTTCCATCCTAGTAAAATTGGTAAAGCCTATTGGATTTTCATGTGCCAATGTAACATCAAGATATGCATCCCATTTTTCTCTGAATTCTTGGTTATACCCATCAATGTATGTGGTTTTCCTCTGTTGTGATGAATCAGATGATAAACAGTGACAATAAAATACAAACATGTACAATCAATAAAGACTTTGTTGTGAAAGTGCTAGACTTGGAAATTGGCAAGAAGGGCAAGGAGTCGTATTTGATTTGCCATACAATACAAACAAAGAAACATGTGGCAAAGTCATATCTGATTAAGACATACCATACATACTTGCATACAGGTCAAATCAAACTGCACACCACATAGATCCAGACATGTCATTGCATAATGAACCAGCAGATCAGGGTCTATGCTGCTTGCAGTTGGAACCAACTTTTACATGAGTATAGGAGGTACATGCTATACTAACCTCCACCCCAAAGCTCTGTGCGAACTGGCCTTAATAATAAAGACCCAGTCCTATATAACTAGATCATACATGACACCTATCATTAAGAATCATCATACTGGTAATTATCAATAATACAGATTGGTAATTGTCATTGCTTAATTTGTTGTCAGAGGCCACCTGAAGGGATAAAGTAACTAACATAAGTGTATATAGGAGAGGGAACGGTGTAGAGACTAAGCAATTCAATTAACTAAGTATGGACTGAGTGATAAACTGATAGACATTCTGACAGTTAAGATTATCTCATGTGGTGATTTTCAATCAGAATAGTAAGGTGTTGCATCACAGTTTAAGCCATGTCATGGACAGGCAATGACTATTCCATCTGAAAACATGTTATGCTATATACTTATACTATATACTTATACACTTAATTCCACTCCTGGCAAATCTGCTCATAAATCAATGACAAAATGGAAATTTATTGGCTGAAAAGCTTGTCAATAAATGAGCCATTAGCAATTTTTACTTTCTCAACTGCATATAGCACAATTACCAGCAATAAAAAATAAAGTCACAATATATTTATGAGTTAATTATGACAATATAGAATGTCGTTCATGTATGTATGTATTTATGTATGCATGCATGTATGTATGTATGCATGTAAGTATGCACATACATATGTACGCATGCACACATGTATGTATGCACACAGCATCTGACTCATAATGCAAGTGACAGGTTTGATACCCATCCAGGCCATCCTGTGTTGGCAGCCTTAGCAAAGGGTTAAAAGACATGTAGCACAATCTTGGCAACATAGAACAAGTATGTTTAGGTATTACAAAAGCAACAAAAAACATGAGCATACAAAACAAAGATCAAGGCAAACAATGTAAAATCCTTAAAATATATACAAGATGCACAGTTAAAAGGTCCCAAAACCTTCCCAGCTAGAAAATAATATCAAGGAATGCATCCCAAGGCTAAATTGCTGCCTCCATTACTTGTCTCGAAAGACATGCACGAGTGAACATCAGGCCTATTCTACATTCCCAAGCCCAAATGGAGGTGGGGGGTGCAATTTTAGAGGGTAACTTTTGAATTAACATAATTATTTCTTTAGATAACATGAGGAAATTAGTAAATGACAAATGCCTAAATCAGAATCCCCTGACAAAATCAGCATGTAACTGGACTGACCCCGTGATGATACTCATATCCTTGCTAGTCTGTCCTGATAAAACTTGTGATAATAATAGAAGCATGCCGAAGCAATCAGCCAATTGATATAATACCTATCAAAATAAGTACTCTCTTCTGACTCACAGTTCACTCTCTCCAGTCTAATAATATACAACACTCTTGTTCTCCAATCTAATAATATACACCATTCATGTTCTTCAATCTAATAATATACACCATTCATGTCTACCATTCATGTTCTTCAATCTAATAATATACACCATTCATGTTCTTCAGTCTAATAATATACACCATTCTTGTTCTCCAATCTAATATACATTATTGTTCTTCAGTTTGACAAGATACACCATTTTTATTCTCCTGGTTGATAATATACACCATTCTTATTCTCAGTCTAATAATATACACCATTCTTATTTTCAGACTAATAAGATCACCATTCTTATTCTCCAGTCTAATAATATACATCATTCTTATTCTCCAGTCTGATAATATACACCATTCTTATTCTCTAGTCATATACCATTCTTATTCTCCAGACTGATAATATACACCATTCATATTCTCAGTCTAATAATATACACCATTCTTATTTTCAGACTAATAAGATCACCATTCTTATTCTCCAGTCTAATAATATACATCATTCTTATTCTCCAGTCTGATAATATACACCATTCTTATTCTCTAGTCATATACCATTCTTATTCTCCAGACTGATAATATACACCATTCTTATTCTCCAGTCTAATAATATACACCATTCTTATTCTCCAGTCTAATAATATACATCATTCTTATTCTCCAGTCTGATAATATACACCATTCTTATTCTCTAGTCATATACCATTCTTATTCTCCAGACCGATAATATACACCATTCATATTCTCAGTCTAATAATATACACCATTCTTATTCTCCAGTCTAATAATATACATCATTCTTATTCTCCAGTCTGATAATATACACCATTCTTATTCTCGTCATATACCATTCTTATTCTCCAGACTGATAATATACACCATTCATATTCTCAGTCTAATAATATACACCATTCTTATTCTCCAGTCTAATATACATCATTCTTATTCTCCAGTTTGATAATATACACCATTCTTATTCTCTAGTCATATACTATTCTTATTCTCTAAACTGATAATATACACCATTCATATTCTCAGTCTAATAATATACACCATTCTTATTCTCCAGTCTAATAATATACATCATTCTTATTCTCCAGTCTGATAATATACACCATTCTTATTCTCTAGTCATATACTATTCTTATTCTCCAAACTGATAATATACACCATTCTTATTCTCCAGACTGCTGTAATATGTTCATAGTCTTTTTCGCATTCGAATGGCTCCAAAAACTCTGCCTTTTTCATACTGATCAATTTTAACCAGCAAAGATATATCAAAAAAGCTTACAACCATGTAAAATGAAAGTGCCATAAAGGGCACCTAATACGCCCTTCTTGTGACCTTTGTCCATACTAATAAGCATGGCCTCTGAGGGCTATGATACACAACACTGTCTACTCATGGTTTGAGTTTCAGTAAAATGTCGTTAGTGGTACAAAAGTTATATTCCAGACATGGGTACACATCACAGAACTACATTTTCCCTAGCCACGATCTTAACCAGGATGGAGTAGACAAAGCTATGTTATGTGACTCACCATCTAGTCATGATACGTATTTCATCAAAGTTTTATCAAAATATATTCTGTGGTTCAAACATGATATTCCAGACAGGTCACTGAATTGCATTTTCTGTGACACTGACCTTGAGGCAAGTGGTGTGGCTATGGTACATGACACACTGTCTAACCATAATATATATTTGGACAAAGTTTCAGGAAAATGTCTTTAGTGGTTAAAAAAACAGTCATACTCAAGGATACAAGGCACAGAATTATAGGCAACACTCGCATTATGCCAACTGGATTTAACTGCTCTCATTTTTATAATGAAGAAATAACATTCAATTTGCATTAGTGTGTTTGTTTTATGCCATTACTGGTGCCATGTGCCATGACTTGCACAGCTCACATACATTTTATATGTATTAATTTGTTTCAAAACTATGCATAAATAACCATTATTTGAAAACCTGGAGGTATAATTTGCCCAAGAACTTCCTTAATTTACAAGTCCCCTATGGGAAAATTATTTTTGATTTACACCATGGCCTCAGGAATGCATCTATGGCATAAACTGAGTGTCACCTGTACATCTTTCTTTGCTGACCTTGAGGCAGGGGGCATGACACACCATCTACCAGTAGTTATGATATTTAGTTAGGTAAACTTCAGGAAAATCTCATCAAATTTCTTTAAACAACTGGAATAATTTTCTAACTAAATGATATCATTAAAACATTCTGGTGGAAAACAAGTTTTATTCATGGATTCATATATTTCTTATCAAACCCAGCCAAGTCACACCAAAAACATAAAAATGGTACTAGCAGCTGCCTCTGTTGGTGCTCAACATTAAGAGGTTATTGTAAGGATTGTTCAGCCTGATGTCAATATAATGTGACTCAGGCCCGGCTATATGGTAAGGTGAACGAGGCAACTGCCTTGGACCCCGCACTCCTCCGCAATGCAATTTTTTGCTTGGGGCCCCGTGCTCATCGCTTGCTGCCTTGGACCCTGCACATCCTAGGGCCGGGCCTGATGCTACATGTCTGTGGCATAATAATAATAATAATAATAATAATAATAATAATAAAGACTTTATTTACAGAAGGTAACTCAATTAGCTACAGAACTAATCTACCTTGAGGCCTTCTATCTGTTATGTACAATATATACAGTATATACAACATAATGTGAAGAATCTGGCCTGACACTAAATAATTAAATGATTTTAAAAGTCAAAGTATCAAGCCTGGAACACATGCACAGGCATCTGTGAACACATAAACATATATAAAATATAAAATATCACCCTGCATTGAAAAATTCAACTGTGAAAATGATGCAGAATTACAGAAAAGCAGGCAGTATTTATTGCACTAGAACTGTTCAATTTTCTAAAGATTTCATCCATTTGAGACATTGATTATGAAAAGAAGAAATGCTAGGAGCCTGCCTTATGTCACTGGGAATGTTGTTCCATACCAGTGGACCAGTATATTGAAAACATTTTTTTTAGACAATTCCTTCTTTGGCCTTGGTATAATGTCATTTTTACTTCTTATGGACCTTAAATTTGGAGTACCATCAGCATCTCTTTGGTGAAAGATATTGCTTAGATAGACAGGAATGGCTTTTCTGGATACTTTATACATCAATTTGGTCTTTCAAAGAAATATTCTTTCATGTATTGTTAAAACCTTTATATTATTCATTGCATCCTGGAAATTGTCTATACATTGATCTAGAATAAAGCCCTCTTTCGAAGTCTTAAAGTGTTGTTATGTTTGAATTAGAGGTATTACCCCAAATTACATTACAATAGTCCAGATAGGGCTGAAGATAACTTTTATAAATGATGACACTATACTGAAAAGGAATGTATGTTTTGATTTTCCTCAGTAGCCAAAGATGAGAATTAACCTTTTTTCAAATGCATTTAATGTGAATAGACCAAGTAAGATTATTATCTTCGAATACACCAAGAATTTTATCATGAGAGGTCATATTTAAGCTTACATTGTCAAATAGAACCTGGAGTTTGTTGCTATCTAGCCTTGCTCATTTTTGTTGCATTGTAAATAGTAGGGCTTTTGTTTAATCTGTATTTACGATCATACTGTTTTCCTTGTACCATACTTGAAGTCTGTTGAGAGCATCTTGTAAGTTATTTACAAGTACCGTTTTGGTTTTATGCATCTCAGACAGTGTAGTATCATCTGCATAGAGATCAGTGGAAGAAACTGAAGTTCCAATCTTAAGAGGTAATTCGTTGATAAATAGAATGAATAACAGAGGTTCAAGGATAGACCCCTGTGGTACTCCACAATTAATATTTTTACTTTCAGAAAGTTGACCTTCAATAAGGTTCGTCATAGTCATTGATATACAAGAAATTTTGACCCTAATTTTCTGTTAACATTGTTTCCGAGAGTCCAAATAAATGGATATTATTATCTGGAGAGGTTAGCAGTAACTTCACTTGATCAATCTTTCCACGAAAACCCTGAATATTTAAATGACCTATGTGTAAACCCTTACTAGAAACTCCTAAATGATGCCACAGTGCTAGATACCACAATAAACTGCCACATTGCAGACATCTTAGCGATATGACTGAAGTTATTAAAAGCTACATTAAAAATCCAAATCACACCCCACACCCCCAGTGTAAGGACCATGACCTTAACATGGTAAGCCATAAATCAAAAGGTTTCTTCCTTTCTCCAAGTACAAATCATCCACTAATGTGCATGGCTTGTACTTGAGGTAAATGAAGATGGTAGAAAATTAAAGAGATTCTGCCATTGCCTGAGAATCAAATTAAGTTATCTGTGTAATAATACAAACAGCCCTTATGAATTTGATTTGTCTCTCTCAAGGATTTTTGCCAAAAAAGTTATAAAATAGTTTTCATTTTTTTAAAAAGCCCAAGTCATAATGATCCAAAAATGTGATTGAGTTAAAACAGATGTATGGATGTATGAACACAGAGACAGATGGATATGGCAGCAGTAGTAGTAGTGGCAGCCGACATAGCAACAATAGATGTAGCAGAAGTTACGTAATAGTAGTAGTAGTTACATAGTAGTAGTATGCAACTACCACAGCAATAACAGCATAGTTGTTGTTGATGTGGTAGAAGTAGCAGTACTTAAGCACTTATAATACTGGTGTAGTAGTAGTAGTAGTAGCAGTAGTAGCAGCAGCAACAAAACAGTACTAGTGGCAATAGTACTGGTAGCATAGTTATAGTAGTAGTAGTTAAACTGTATTACAAGAAGCATTAGTACTACTAGATGCAGAAGTAGTAGTTAATATAGTAATGATGGTATTAAACAGTAGTAAAAGTGCATGTGACCTTCTCTCTCTCTACTGCCTCTGCTGCAGAGCATGTATAAACTAACTGAATATTACCTGTAGTTTGATACACTGTATTTATTAATATGCTCCCCAGTGACAAAGCCTGGCAAATCTTGTTAGGTAGATGCTGCTGACCCTGTAACAGATATACATCTGACCCTCTGAAAGGGGAACAATATTCCACACCATTTACCCCCACTCCCTCCAAACACACACCCTCAGTAAAGACAATAAACACCATAATTGAATTCCTAATGGGCTAGGCAAGAAGGCCAAGTGCAAAACTTCCCAAGATTTACCCCTGGTTGAGTGAGTGAAAATAAATCATGGGATTTCAAGGGGAAAATGCAATCCAAGTGAATTATGTAACACTGCCAAGTGTGCATAGATAAAAAAAAAATTTCACAGAAGCACTGTTGAGGAATTCCAATGGGAGTGGGTTACTGGAGAGAGAGAGAGAGAGAGAGAGAGAGAGAGAGAGAGAGAGAGAGATGAAAAGACCTAGTCTTCCTGAGTTAATTATCTTGAAAATGTGAACAATATAATGGCAGTGTGAATTAAAGAATAGTCTGTCCTAAATACTGAACAGTTTAATTTTATGACTGATTTCTTACTGTATGTTGTTACTGATGTTGGAACTTGATGATTGAA
Source organism: Megalonaias nervosa (assembly GCA_016617855.1). Taxonomy (NCBI): domain Eukaryota; kingdom Metazoa; phylum Mollusca; class Bivalvia; order Unionida; family Unionidae; genus Megalonaias; species Megalonaias nervosa. The sequence goes on from JAECUM010002549.1 coordinate 91,728, forward strand.
TTTATAATATTGGTCATTACTGATGCTGGAATTTGTACAACTGAGTTTAGAATGTTTGTTTTTACTGATACTGAGAACTAGGAACTCTTAACAATTAATTAATTCTTACATATAAAAAACTGTTGATTTACACTAATCTGTTTTGATGATCTAACCAAAATTAAAGATGAAATTTCATGGTTTTTGCCTGAGGCAAATGAAACTTAAAAAAAAAATGCTTCTCTCTTCTTTTATTCAGTTTTTTAACCTTGAAAGGCAAGTTCACAATAGCATTTTCATTCAGCATCCAACACGTTGATTAAAGTAACACCTATTCATCAGTACATACACCCTAAAACCAATGGCACAGCAACCACCCAAGCAACCCCCACAACAATAAGGGGGAAGGGGGCACTAGCCCAGTAGGGGGTTTAATATTCCCATTAAAAAGCTCTAGGGGGGTAAGCTCCAGAATTTAGCTGGGTGGTTGGCCCAGATTTACTTGCTGTTCAACAACCTTAAAATGAACCATACATGTACATATGAGTTATCCTGGGCCGAGTTTTTTGTATATTGTCCTTGGTAATTATTAAGATTTTGAGATTCCTCAGTTACGGGAGGACCTCACTGACAAAGGCAGTCAAATGTCGCCTACAAAGTAATGTCACAATGACACAAGATTTGCTTAGTACCTACTGAATCTCAATTCTTTCAAAGTTCTTTGAAACATGCAATAATCTGGCATGAAATGTTGTTGATTGTTTTTGAGGGTTTTACAGCATTTTCAGCAAACGATAGGCTCTACATGGCGGGCAATATAGCTGGTGGAGGATGAACCTGGGAAAACTCCGGTAAGACCCACCAACCCACAGAAAGATACTGGCAAGCTTTCTCACATCCCCACACTGGCCAAGCTGGAGACTCAAACCCATACGGACAGGTGAGATGTTAGTGATCTGTAAAATCAACCATCTTAGAACCCTCGGTCACCCAGGGCCCCTAAATGAAATGATGAAACATAAAATACAGCTTAAAACTTATGGATATAAAAATAATTCCAACACCCAACTCTTGTCTGTAACAGAAATATTATTAAACCACAAGTACAACAAATTCAATATACATGTTGCAGGTCACAAAAATGGGCAGATCAAGAAAAAGACATCTAAACTACTTACTATTTCCCATCTTGGCCCCAAGTTCTTGTAGTTCTGTCAGTACATGGTATACATCCAATACACATCCTTACTTGACATGACCTAACAATCTAACTATGAACAAGGCCATTTCATAGCCTATATTTGTTCAATATCACAACAGACTTGGCTGTCTTTGAAGTTCTGAGCTATTCATTCATTATTCAGGCTAATGGCTACATAAAGTATATACAAATAAACCAATAATCAGTCATCTTGCGCAGGCATTAGCTTAAAAGTCTCGGCCCACAACAAAAATACATTGTGATGTCAGTCAATCACCTGAGCTGTCATACGTAGCCACCTGTAACTATAAAGGTATGCTTAGTTTAGGAAGTGATGCAAGAAGGTCTTTGAATAATGTCACAAATGTCAATTCCTTCACTTAACCTCTAAGAAACATAAACATTGGGCCAGAAAAAGAACTGTATTATGCTATTCTGTGGGTTGTCTGCCAAAAGTAAGATGTAACCCAAAACCTTTTTTTGCCCTGCTTGATGATATGCCAATTGCATTTGCACCTTTATTTGCAGACCACTCCAAAGTTACTGAGCAGCAATCCAGGATGTCATAGTGCAGTATTCAATATGCCATTACCTGTACAGTGTATCTCCAGTGACTTTTATTACCATATTGAACAATACAACTAATCTCCTTTCTCTGAAACCCTTAATAATATTGAATTGACAACAAGATTGATTTCATGGTTTAAAAACTAACTGTAAACTGAAACATTATAAGTTTCATGCAACACTCATGACCATCAAAGCAAGAGTTGGAAAGAAAGTGTTACTGTATTTATCCAATGATGAGCCCCATACCTGATGATGAAAAGCCCAGCACTTTTATTAAAAATTTGTGGCAAATATTTACTAAGGATATCTTGGTTTGAAAATAAGCCCAGCCTACATTTTGACATATTTATTAGGCTGGTTCACAGTCTTGTCACGAAATACTTACTGTATTAATAAATTGGTAGATCAACTGGGATTTAACTAATAACACCACCAAACAAAGTTATCTCTAAATAAACAGTACACAAGATATGCTTGTCATTTTGCTATTTAACAATAAAAATTTTTTAAAAATGTTATTAAACTGTGTTGAGATGTTTCTACATGTGGCAGTAACTAATTTTACTAATAATATTTTATCAACACTATAGTCATCTACCTATCAATCCAACATCAAACGGGATTTATCAACCCATACTCTTCTTAACAGTATGCAGCACTCGTTTTTATTGTAATACTGTCCATGGTTACCACAAAATATTCTGCCTTACAGAGAGAACACCTTATAAACAAAGTACATACCATAATTACCCTAAGCAGCCACTTTAATTTTAATAACTTTAAATAGTATTAAAATTTTTGGACACCGAGCAAGCTTTTTAAAGTCTTCACAAAAATTATATTTAAGTTAGTACATAAACTAAGGAATGTTTTAGCTGTACCAGAAGAACTGATGATTGAACAAACTAATAAGGAAAACTGACAATTTTTTGTTACTACACAAATTATCCAAACAGTGAGAAAAGTCATTATTTTTTAATGTTCAGATATTTAGGCAAATGTTGGTTGTACATATAATTTTACTACCACTTAATGAAATGGGATCCATGATAGTACATGTCTTATAACAGGAACTGTATTATAATGAAGGGTGTTATAGTGAGGTAGTATGGTATATGTATCAAACTGTTAGGTGCCTATGTTTACAGCAGAAAACATACAGTGACATGAAAGGTGCAATTAATGTCTTGACACAGGTAAGGCTACTATCCTATTCATTTCTTCCCTTCTAAAGTTTTCGCAACCACTTGACTTAACAATTTAGTCAGAATTCTCAGAGCATATACACATTTTTTTTTCCTATAATATTCTATAATGTACCAAATATAAATATACACAGAAGCTAAATAAAGTGTATATGGTGATTATTCCACAGGTGGCTACCCGTTCATAGAAGTTCCTATGCTCAATGAGTCATTTAATTGATCCTAAAGGGAAATTCATATTGGTCACTTCAGAATATAAATACCAATTTATTTTTCATAAAGCATACTTAACCTAGTTGTGGGCGTAATTGGTAAGACAAATATTCTTTTTTTTTCTTCATGTGCTACAAAAATTGTATACAATAATCCAGAACCTTCAAGTCTTTGTGGGGTGTTCAAGAAGTGTATTTTTGGTATTTACAGCTCTGACTCACTTTAAGGCTGTTTGTTATAACATGGTTTTTGCTTAAGGTGAGTATATTCATGGATCTTATTTTATTCATTGTGTAGTATAACTGCATGTATCATGTACTTTATTACAAGCTGGTCTCACTATAAGGTGGAACACACTATGGCCCCCATGGACAGCATTATAGTGAGAGAGTACTGTCTGTGAATTAGAAAGCACATTAATCGATTTTTGAAAGCAAATGCAGATACATCCCACTTCTCACTTCACTATGATGTATACTGTCACCAGTAGCATATGTTGCCATGTTTCAGACTTGTAAAGCTTCAAGATAAAACTTTTAACACAGAATCTTAACCTAGCTGTAACTGCTGTCTCCATCAACAACAAAAATATCCCTAATCTGTTGCAGGACAGACAATAAATAAAAATTTTTCAATAATGGATGTAAAAATAACTGTTTGTGGTGCTGGTCTGCCATATTATTAACTGCTGGTCCGAAACTGGAGCTACATTCTATTTCTAGATATGAGGCAGTGATTCATCACATCACACGAGGGCCACTGCTGAACAACCCTATAACAATCACCCAACAAAAGGCTAATTGAATAATCAAATGTTTGTCACTGGAAAATATATACAATTTCATATTATTTGGCTGACTGACTGGGAAAAGCAGTTTTTTTTTGCATTAATGTTTAGTCTGAGCGAATCCAGGCAAAAGATTTTTGCACCCCTGTTATCTATACATGAACTTAATTTACGTTCGCTGCTATAAAAATAGAAATATCTTCCTTGCAAACTGTTATATCCTTTTTCCAGGCACAAAAGGTAGGCCTATGACCTTGAAAACTGGGTCAAGGTTACACAATAAACCAACTCAGGCCTTCATAGTAATCAGCAGAACAAACAACACAGACCCTGATCTGCTGGTGCATTATGTGATGGCAGATCACAGTCTATGTTATTTGCAGCAGCTGGACCAGTTTATGAGTTTAGAAGTACTGCTACATAAAATGTGGTAAAGTCAAGCTTTTTTATACCGGTAAAAAAGATTACATAAGAAGATTGCAAAAAGTGTCCTTTTTTAGAAGGCAAATAATATTAACTTAAAACCAGAAGGGACTTAATATAACCTATATTAAGAGATGGCTGTTATTTTGAGGTCACCATTTATGACAAGTATGACTGAACATATACTTAACTGATACCAAGGCATAAGGATGTTACTATTCTCTGTATACAAGAATGAGCACACACACAGGAGTTAAGCAATTCTAGTTCTTCTTCACCTGAGGAAAAACAATATAACCTGTAACAACAAACCTGATCTTCTACCTCAGGCTATGACTTCCGGACTTTATTGGTCGCGAGGAAGTGTCTGGAATACTGTTTTCTGTTACTGCTGCAAGAGCTCATGCCTTCCACAATACCAACTGTGATAACAGAAGTGTACAATGATATCTTTCATGACCTCACCCCTGGTCATCAAAATAATATAACTGTTATTTATACAAATGTGACTCAGTGAATGCCTATATACTATTAATAAGAATGATGGTCACTAATTATGAATCATGGCTGAAGTTGCAAATCTGTTCAAGGTGTTTGATTCCACTCTAAGTTTGCAGACAAGAGAGGGAGAGATGGACAAGTAATTCCCTAGGGTGAAACATGATAAACAGTTTATGAGCATTCAGTATTTATAGGTTACTGCATTTGTATGGGAAAATATGAACGAGTTTTTCGGATGTGTATACTGCACAACCTTGGGAGTGCAGTATATCCATCTGACAAAACGAGTTCATATTTTCCCATACAAATGCAGTAACCTTTTTATTATATGCTCATTTACTTATTCTACCCAAGGCTTAAATATATAAACAAAAATACACTACAAGAAACAAAGTAACTGAATGTATGCCGTATTCCAAACTAAATATACAAGCGCAGATTCATCATTACACAACAACATTATTAATGCGCACGTAACTCCACCCAGATAAATTTGTAGTTGGTCACATGCTACACACAAGTTTTGAAAGAAAATGGCTTTATGGTCTACTTAAAATTGAAATTTGGAGCCATATTGTGAATGAATGACAATTGCAACAACTTTTCCATTTGATCTGGAATGAGTAGATTTTGGTATTTTTGTCGATTCGACGAAATTACGTGATTATGGACTGGATATATTTATATGAAATACGTCGATTTCAGTGTCTGTGCCAATTCTACATGAAATACATCTTATTGAAGCAGCGAGGCAGATGTGTGTTGACATCGACATGCGTGTTTCTGTTCTGTCATTGAATGATTCACATCATAATGTGGGAAAAATATAAAGTCTTTCAATTGCAATTATCGAAAAGATGCTGTGGAATTTAATGTTTATTTCATTTTGAGTGCAGTAAGGAGGATGTAACTGCACTTGGAATATAGTCAAAATTACAGTACAATTTTGAAATGTATAATCAAGCTTGAGAACCCATGACATGGCTCATGTAATTCGGATTTGCAGAATTAAGAAAGTACATTTTGTGGACATTCAGGATGTAGAACTATAAGTATATTTTTGCCATTTTTATTACCAGCTAAAGAAGACAGCTATGTCTTGTAACTTGCATGTTATTTGTAAGGACCCTGTCTGGCGTCTATAGCTAGCCTCAATCTGAAACATTGTATCAAAAAAGTTAGCGCGCAATGTGCCAAAGCAGCTGGTATGTGGCAGTCCACTAAACATCTGCTTTAGTTCATTCAGAAATTATTTTTTTTTTTACAATAGAAAGTAGTTCTTTTATTCGTGTGAATTCAGTATGAATTCAGCGCGCGAGTTCAGTACCGCAAAATACTGCACGATTCTGACAATGTAAAGTTAACGGAGAAAAAAAAATGAGCATATAATAATTATAGGTTACTGCGTTTGTATGGGAAAATATGAACGAGTTTTTCAGATGTGTATACTGCACGACCTTGGGAATGCAGTATATCCATCTGACAAAACGACTTCATATTTTCCCATACAAATGCAGTAACCTTTTTCATTATATGCTCATTTACGTATTCTACCCAAGGCTTAAATATATAAACAAAAATACACTACAAGAAACAAAGTAACTCAATGTATGCCGTATTCCAAACTAAATACACAAGCGTAGATTCATCATTACAAAACAACATTATTAATGCGCACGTAACTCCGCCCAGATAAATTTGAAGTTGGTCGCGCGCTAGATGTAAGTTTCGAAAGAAAATGGAGTTTGGTCTACTTAAAATTATTGAAATTTGGAGTCATATTGTGAATGAATGCACATTGCAACAACTTATCCATTTGATCTGGAATGAATATGTTTTGGTATTTTTGTCGATTCAACGCAATTTCGTGATTATGGACTGGATTTATCTACATGAAGTAACTTACATCAGATTCCAGCAGCATGTGTGGCAATTCTACATGAAATACATCGTACTGAAGCAGCGAGGCAGAAGTGTGTTGACATCGACATGCGTGTTTCTGTTCTGTCATTGAATGATTCACATCATAAAGTGGGAAAAATATGAAGTCTTTCAATTGCAATTATCGAAAAGACGCTGTGGAATTTAATGTTTATTTCATTTTGAGTGCAGTAAGGAGGATGTAATTGCACTTGGAATATAGTCGAAATTACAGTACAATTTCGAAATGTGTGATCAACCTTGATAACCCATGACATGGCTCATGTAATTCAGATTTGCAGAACTAAGTACATTTTGAGGAAATTCAGGATGTAAAATTGTAAGTATATTTTCACCATTATTATTACCAGCTAAAGAAGACAGTTTATGTCTTATAACTTGCATGTTATTTGTAAGGGCCCTGTCTGGCGTCTATAGCTAGCCTAAATCTGAAACACTGTATCAAAAAAGTTAACGCAGAATGTGCCAAAGCTGCTGATATGTGGCAGTCCATGAAACATCTGCTGGTATGTGGCAGTCCATGAAACATCTGATTTAGTTCATTCAGAAACAAATTGTTTGTTTACAATAGACAGTAGTTCCTTTATTCGCATGAATTCAGTATGAATTCAGCGCGCGAGTTCAGTGTCGCAAAATATTGCACGATTCTGACAATGTAAAGGTAACGGAGAAAAAATGAGCATATAATAACTAAACCTTACCTGCCACAAAAAGTACAAAAGAAAGAAAGTCAACACTGCTACTAATTATATGAAAATTCCACTTAATCTTAACATTTAATATTGTTCACTATACCTGACAAGCTAATATTAGAGGCCAGTAACCAGTAAAATATCTGTCTTCTGATTGATTAATCAGTGATGTCTTTGAACAACAATGACATCATTTCAACAGAAGCCAATTTGGAAACTCCCCCCTTGAACTGCAGTGATTGGTTGGTAGCTTCACATGTGAGGTGGTGTACGATGGGTAACAATGTGTAAAAGGGAGGCAGTTTTAGTTATCTGCAGTCTCAGCAAATGAATACAGTATTGTGATACATACAACTGAATGCATTGCACATAATCATTTTGAAGGCCAAGAGTACACAAACCCAAATGCACACTACATATTATACTAATACAGCAAATTCAATATTGTTTATGACTGGAAAGGAGAGGTGCTACCAATTTTCATGGGTATCAAGGAAGTTTTAAAAGCACAAATTTATAGATTCAGAAAACAGTGATTCATCTCTGGGAACAACTGAAGCCCTTCCACAAGCCAAATAAATAAATAAATAAATAAATAAATAAATAAAAAATAATGCATAAATTCACTGAATACAAGCTTGTACTGAGTTCCTTTTCTTTTATATATATATATATATATATATATATATATATATATATATACACACACCCACACACACCCACACACACACACAATGAGTCAAAATGCAGGAAATTTTACCCATGTAATTATAATTGTAAGTTTCATCTTGTTTTAAGGCTTTGTCTTTTCACTTACAATATATACTTTACCAACTTTTACACATTCAATACAAGACGTAATGTTTCACCTTTAAGTTTACTCTACACCACTAAACCCAATCAGTCCTGGTTAATTTAAGTAGGTCCTGTCCCAGTAAGACAAATTAGAACAAAATAAAACAAACTTTGCAACTATGTAAAAGAACAATTCCAAAACCTTCATACATATATAATAATGTAATGCTTCACCCTAACACACATACACATCACCACCACCATCCCTATCCCTACAAATGGTTTTATTATACTGATGTAAAATTTCACCATATACTGTTAATTTTCATGATTCTAGATTGAAAGGGGTCATTTACTAAATAGCTTATTGAATACTAAGATGAGGTCATTCTTGCAAACACATTCATAGATTTAAAGATAGTGAGATGTACTTTTATTCAAGTAAACATGTTGACGAGTTCAGTACAGGTCATGGGATCCCCCCCCCCTGCCGGGAAATCCAACTGATCTAATTTCTGAGTAGCTAACTGTTAAATTACTTGACCTTATTTACAGTTGGAGTTCAAAATGTTAGTTGAACCTTGGTCTGCATTCTGTACTGCATCTATTTTTTAATATGATTTACTGGAAATTAGTTGTTCCTAGCATTAAGGTCAGTCTTAGAACAGACAAATAGTTGTGATCATTTGAGTGGATTTATTTATTTCAATTATGCATTGGAATTACAAAGTGCTCAGACTTTTCAGATGTACTAAATGTATTGAATTACTGTGATTTCATTAAAGGACATTTTGGATTATATCATTGTGATACACCATCAGTACAACAGAGTGAACATCTGGATTACCACTGGAACTCATTTGGATTACAATATACTTTTGGACTTGTGATAAAGCTTTTAGCACTATTTAGGATTTCATTCACCATACTGTAAGTTATTTTTATTTTTCACTCTATTTTAGGGAAATAAATTATATTTTGAATTGTACAAAAAACTGTTGGCTTTCACTCTTTTCTGTTACATAGTTAATGACCATAAAGTCATAACAATACTCAAAGGGAATATTCTGTGAAATTAGGAAGTTTTTTTTCCACTAGAGATCTGCTTATGGAACACAGATACCCCAACACAATACCTGAAAACTGCAGTGTGATGCATAGATGAACAGATGGGTAGATGCAGGTAACAAATGCATGTCCTTACCACGGCTGTGGTGGGGCAAAAAGGCTTCTGACACCTCAAGAATTCAGTTTATAAAATGATTGAATAAAAGGTATATAGAATTATATCTAACATATATGACAGACCATGCATTGTACAACTGTGTACAGTACACTGTAAGTACAATACCTGTTATGAGCAACCTCTGCTATGAGCGACCACCTGTCAATTCCAACCACAATTGTAATGCACGAATCAATTTTATTATATAAATGTTCTGTCGTGAGTGACCACCTGCTAAACACAACCAGCAACTATGATGTCTTGGTATAATATGCATTTCAACACTGCTATGAACGACCACATTGCAAAAACTGGGATAAACTCCACCTACCTTTATTTAATCCAATGACCACTTATACAAAAAAAAAAAAAAGAGGCTGGCTTCCAGTATCTGAATATTTTGTAGGTATGCTTATAGTTTTGCTTATAGTTTTTTATATGTATTGTAAACCAGACAAAAGTGCCTGTAGAATACATGTAGCATGTAGTCTGGTTCCTGGCCTTACCGTAGCTACAAGAAGGACCCAGTATCCAGCTCTACGAACAACCGCATTGCAAGGACAGGGACAGACACCAATGACTTTTATGTAATCATTTGCAACAATGATCGCTTGAATAGTAAAGATTGTTCTGATAAAAAAAACGCATGAAAAAAAAGAGATTCTAGCTACCAGTTTGTGTATAGTTACATATGGTACAGTCCATAAACCAGGCTAATGTACATGTCGCAAACTGCCATTGTAGTGCTGAAATTAAGTTAGTGGTCATGTATATTGCTTGTCTTTAGAGTTAATCCATACTGCCTGGGGGTGAATAAGGTCTTTGTCTATTAAACCAGCAGGACAGAATCGATTTCAGGTTTCGATTGAAAGTGTTAAAGGCTTGTGATGTGTTTTTGTTTTGGTTTCTTTTGTTATTTTTTGTTTTCCCAATGTTACAGTGACTACATCCCAGTCACCAAGCCATCATCTATTCAATTAAATTAAGCCACTGACTTCTGTCTCTAAGTAAATGATTCTGTTTCTGGTCTGGATAATTGTTTCTTTTTATTTCAAAAATTTTTAGATATGTGATGCACACATATAGATTTTTCATATTTTCCCAAAGCCTAGTCAAAACCGTCTTTACAGTCAATTTTACAACTAAGCACTAATGATGTTAACACCTAGTACCTTAATAACAATGGAAGAACCTCCATCTAAAATGGGACAAATTTTAATGCTGGAGAAAATAATTACTGTAACTGAAAAGAAATTTTAAAAAAAGCAGACCACGTGCAAAATAGCAGTTTAAACGTCAGTAAAACAAATTTAGGGGGTCATAAAGGAGGAGTAAATCAGAAACGATTTCATACACTAATACATGTGCATGTGATCTTCAAATGTAAATGTGATTTCATGTTTAATGACAGAAGTATATCTTTATCGCTATATAAATACATAAAATATTTTAGCAATAACTTTTAATAAAGAATAAAAAATGTACAGTGATTGTTGTTATTTTTCTTTAAATTATTCTGAACCTGGACCTTGGAAACTTGTCTTTTTGAACAAACCTGTTATGAGAGACCACCTGTCTTGAGAGACTGTTTTTTGTTGGCAGAAGGGGTGGTCTCTCATAACAGGTTTTACTGATATAAATGTACTTAAGTTTAAAAGGTTACACTGTACATGTAATATTACAAGTTTACAAATACATGAAGTTTATAAACAAACCAAAACAAAAAAGCACAAACCAACATCCCTATATGAACTTTAGAGGAAAAGGATATATTTATGACAAATTCATACAGTCTCTCAAGAGTTTTTCCCCTTCATCCAAGAAGAATAAAATAACATAAAGGTGCAGTGAGTATATTACAATACATCCTATCAATATATGTAACTACCTTCAGGTCTGAAGGTATCTTTCCTTGGGATTTAGAAATGTATATATGGTATTTAATGGACAATTATGTAAATAATTACATTATGAATTAAAGTTTACAGCAAACACACTCCTTAATAACTGAATTTGATGTGATCAGGTTTATAAATCATACTGAAGTACACCATGGTTCAATGGTTAGTAAAATGGACTCATGACCAGAAGTATGCAGGTTCAAATCCCACCATCACATCAGCCCAAGTCAGCTATAATGGTGTTTCCCTGGACAAAACACACTTTACTCCAACTGCCTCAGCATATTTCCCACGCTGTTGTACAATAAAACCTCTAACAAACTGTATTGTTAAAATGTTTGGGAATGCCATAAATCCAGTTGTAATTCCAGTACACACTGTGGTCAAATTTTACTTTCTGATCCATCTAAATTCATTTTATAAAGACAACATAGAACACAAACCTAAAAATCACACTTTGAAATATCATGGAAGACCTTTGCTGATGATCCAAAATAATCCAGTAGTCCTTAAGTTTAATAAATTGGCAAAATGTATACTTAAATGATAAAAACTATTCCAATAATGCAAGGTAAATAATCTGAAAATGTGTTTTTGCAGCAATTTCTGTTGTCATTTAGTAAATGAAGCTAACATCTTTGCTATATAACTAAATAAATGAAGGTGATAAGACCATATCCATCATTAAATAAATAAGTAACTTTAAAGTGTTCAATACTTCTTGAGGAAAAAACAAACAAAAAGAAAAAACAATTATTGTACAATGTATCATCCTGCTGAAGAGTATTAAATACATTAGATTCTGACCCAGTCAAAGTTACCATACTATGCATATCTATATTATGTGTATTATTTTCATAATAATTGTTTTTGTAAGGGTCATTCAGTTTCTGATATTTCAAATACTAAATTAATTCCTTATCAATTGTAAGTTCACACTTTAAAGACGAATCATATATAGTACATAAATTGTTTCATTCAAGGGTTTCACCTTTGAGTCACACTATCAGTGCAAGTAAACATCATGTGATCCATAATGTGATAGGCCAAGCTGACCTAGCTCCTTACTGGTCGGTGTTGTAACAGCTGATCTGTTCACTGATAAGAGTGATTTCAAAATACCAACATGATTCACGGAAAGCCTCATACTGCATTATCACTATTGCATGTTATCATATTATACAAGACAATTAATACTTAGAATTAGGCATTCTTAGTAGTACTATTTATATTGGAAGATTTATGGGGAGGATTGATTTATCTATTTAATATAATCATTCATTGGAATTACACTACTTGACATACTTCCAATTAATTGGATTTAAAGCTGTACAGAATTATTCTGAATTCATTTAAAGACATTTGGATCTATAGCTTGTATTGGAATCACTGTGAATTCATTTAAATATATTTTGGGATTATAACATAGTAACTGTTTTAACATAGTAACTTTTTTGTGCTGCTGACACATCTGTACATTACTATCATTCAGAATACCTTTGGAACTCATTTGGATTACTTGAAACTATTGTAACTGATATAACATTTAGGATTTTATGATTTCATTCACCATACTGAAAGTTATTTTTAATCCTTTCACTTTGCATTTTGGGGAAATAAATTAATGTTTTCAAATATACAAAACTTGTTAATTTTGCTCTTTCTTGTTACTTTTTTTAAGACCATTGAGTCCTAATAATCACGTTACTTTGGATACAAATTATGTTACCAAAATTCCTCACAAAATTTACTGGCATTTTAAATCAATACAGATTAGTTTAATCGCCTCCAGTAATAGGCCTGTCGATAAATAAAATGAACTCTGAACATGTATTAAAGTTAAATTATTCAAACCAAATTCCAGAAAACACCATATTTATCTGATGGTAAGCCGATTATTGATGATAAATAAACCCACAAACATTTCTGTAAGACTATGGTGAATATTTATGAAGAATATCAATTGTCTGCATCAGGTTTTAAGCTCTTCACTTGAAAAATTGATGAGCAGCACCACATTTTCACCCTAAACCCCTCTTCTTATCATGCGAGATGCAGCTGTAATTACTATTCTGACATTAATTTATTTGAAAGTTATAATGATTCAAAATTCCTCCTTTCAGAATCATCTGGTATGGTTCACATGATAATGTTATTGGTATCAACCCACCACAATAAAATTGTGCTTCACCTCAAACTGTGCATAGATTTGAAATATTTCATCACTACAAAAATTCTACTTCAGAGATCTACAGTGATACTTGATTTGCCAAGTCTAACGTGTCCTTGTCAATCACTCAAAAACACAACTGAAACAAAAGCTCAAAAACAACAAATATAAAAAACGGGGAAAAATATTTAGCTTTACAACATGACTCAGAGGTTAGAGTGCCCATCGTATAAGTAAATGGACGTGGGTTCAGATCTTGTCCAAATTAGACCATGTCAGCTACCATGGTGTGTCTCGGGGCAATTGACTCCAACTGCCTGAATATGATATAACCTTACATGTATTGTCTTCTGTGTCATGGAATACCAATCGGTCAATTAAGCATCACATAATAAGATTGATATCAATTTTGATAAGATTTTGTGAGTAATTTACAACATGAAAATAGGCATTAACCTTCCTGCTCAGTAGCAATGTCTTAATAAAATTACTAAAGGTCAAGGACAAATGATCCAATCTTGTACTCAAAGAATTCATTGCTTGAATTACAGCTTTTCCAATTTTAATTACAAATAAAGCATTCTTTCCAAATGTGACTGCTGCACTTAAACATCTAATAACAATGATTAAGAATGTTTGTAAGAGTTGGTAATTTTGTTTGCTTTAAATGAAAATCAAACTGAATTATACTGACATCGTAAGCTGACAATATAGATCACATATACTAACAGTAAACTCAGCATTAAAGATCACTATAGAAATCTGTGTATTTTTTGTAGTGACCAAGTGACCTTTCCCAAGAACTGTAACTGCATGTACATACGGAAAAATTTATGGAAATTGGGTATTCTCTTCTTGTGAGGAGGAACATGCTCTCTGGAGTTATTGCAGCAATACACATTAAGATCTGAAAAAAATACCAGTCTAGAAAATGACGACACTGAAAAGGTAACAATACAGGAACAGGCAAAATAATCAGTAATGGCAGTCATGCCATTTCAGTATTACAAATTATATATCCAATATTGTACTGTATAAATTCACAGAAAACAACGTATATTATAAACTCCCCAGTAAGCAGAGATTTTCAAAAGAATTTAAATATGGCTCACTTTTAAAGTCACACCTGTTAAAAATCTTACCCAAGTCCTTCTGTTTTGTACAGTGTATACTAATAAAGACAGTGAGCAATATAACCTTCAGTATGTTTCAGGGAAACAAATCAGACATCTTAATATATTTATGTCAGCATCTTAGCAAGCTCTCAACTTAAATTGTTATATGCTGTGAATTCAATTTTTGTGGATACGAGTTTTAATGTCTGCGAAAAAATGACATTTTAACTGTACATATTTTTGGTGGATTGAGGATTTTGTACTGCTGTTTCCACAGGAGGTTCATTGTTTGCTGGCTCCTTGAATTTGTACTTTAAACCAAGCACAAAATCCATGAAAATTGTACCCCATAAAATTAATGAATTCACAATACAGTACTCACTCATTATAATGTTGTACATGCTGAGTATACTGCCTTATAATGAAGTAGATGATACATATAATTCTATTACTGAATAATGAAATTTGGTCCATGACCATATTTGTCTTATAACAGTAACCATGTAATAACGACGGGCCTTACAGTAAGGGAGTAACATAACAATAGTCATCCTCCAGGCCTAATAGTGAGAGAGCACTGTATTAATATAGCCATCCCCCAGGAATTACAGTGAGGGAGTACTGTATTAATAGTCATCATTAAGGCCATATAGTGAGGAAATACTGTATTATATTTGTTCTTCATGCCTTTCAAAGAGGGAGTACAGTATTAATATAATTATCCTTCAGGTTTTATGGTGAAGAAATAACAAATTAATATAGTCACCATCCAGGCCCAATAGTGATGGAATACTGTGTAAATATATTCATCCTCCAATCCCTACAGTGAAGGAGTAATACATTGATATAGTCACCCTCCAGACTGATTTCATGGCAATATAATCCCTGACTCTAAATAAGGTCATTGAGAAATTACCACTTGTAAAAACTTGAACAATGTGAATGACTTATAAATTCTGTAATTTTTCCAACAGTTTTTGTGATGTTTTTAGTTGCAGCAAAATTTATTTATCATTTTCTTAGTCTAGATACCTCAAACCTGTTAAATTTTAGAAGACAAAATTTCATGTGGCAAATACTGGAGGACAAAAAAATTACTAAAATTTGTGATTAATATTACCAAAAAGAATTGGTAGGAATTCAAAAGAAATCTGTTTCTCCATCTTTCTATGTTTCATATTATGTAACTCCAACACAACAAATTTAATAATAAAAATACTTTTCTTATATATCTGATTAAACATGTTCACACCATAAGTGCAGTACAAAATCTCTATCAATTTCTCAGACCTTGAACCTGATGTGATAGATACAAGATTATTTAACACATTTCAGGTAATGTCATAGGATAAATGTGGTTTGATAAATGATTGTGTTTCTTTTTAAAACTGAAGTTACTGAAGTGACATCATAGAAGCTTTTCAGATATATCCACAATCTGGGTTTGATAAAAATCCATTCATGCATGTCTGCTCACAACCACAGATACCAAGAGGCCCAAATGTGCCAGTAAACATTATCCTGGTCATGTAGGCATTCAGAACTGACTATTTCAGTAATGGGTGTAATATTTTAGAATTATATAACAAATACCTTTAAATAACAATTATTCACTTTATTTGGATTTTCATACATCCATATTCCTTTAAAATGTCATTATTTACATGCCCTGAGAAATACATACAGCTAAATCTATGTTAAATTATTAGGGGTGAAATGATACACCTGTGCTGCATATCGATACAATTCACGATATACAGCCTGCAAAACAATACATATTGATATACATATGAACTTGATGGTCTTTCCATCTTTGGAAGGTAGGTGGGGCCCTTTCATGTATGTTGACATTCTTGGTTGTATTTCCTGTATGCAGACTACAGACAGACATATAGTTATCGTATATTTATATGCAATTCTCATTGATGAGAAGATATCAACAATACTTTCAAACAGACTACTTGTTGCTTGCAGTGAGTTTTATCCAACATTTTTAGCCATATAATGGTGACTCCATTTAACTCCCTTTGTTTTGTACAACATGAATGATTTGAAAACATATTATTACCAATTTCGAGTCTCAGTTCCACTTGGAAGACATTATGATGTTATCTTCAAAACAGAAGAAATAATGCAGTTTCCTCGTGCAAAGAAAATCTCACCTAGAACAAATCCAGGCATGGGAATGAGGTTGAATACCACCAAAATCAATCACATTTTATTTCCTGCAGATACAAAATACTGCTGCAGCCACAGGTGCTTGTATTTGTTAGTGAAGAAAGAAAACTATTGACTACACCGAGTTCTATTCTACAATTTTCTTTAAACTTACACAAGGTGATAAACTTGAGCAGTTTGAAATCTGCCCCATTGCTCATTCTATGCTAATTTCATTTATTCCATTAGCACCTTCATGCACTGGTTAAATATCTCTGCATAAAAAAAGAGAAATTCCAAATTTGTTTCCCATATACAATTTGAGGAGAGATGATGACAGGATTTTATCTTAAGGGAGACCTCACCCTTTATCAAAGAAAAAAGGAGGGGAGAAAGAAATGGTCATAGGTCAATATTTACCTAAACTTCAATATCTGTCTCTCTTTCTTCCTGCTCCACTTTCTTACAGCTCTACTGAAATCAACATCTTTGACAGATGTCACCTTTAAGTTGTATAAGCATTAATTTGTTAATTAATTCTGAGCATACTCTGCTCCTTTTCTTTGTATCAATATTGTTCTGTGCGTCTTTCTCATGGGGCATATACATAGTTAGCTTTGTCAGCTTGAATATGTTGGGAAACTAATCTTTGTGACTGTTATGTACAATTTTCTAGAGATCACAGATATTGTTGTTTGGATACATCTGCTCCAAAATAGGATTCTGCACTAACATAAACTTCCTTTGTTAAATTAGTAGTTTACTGACTACCATGCCAAATTTCTTATCTGTTCCATAATGCTGTATAAGGGTATTTAGTCCATCAGTGCTTGTGCAGTCAGAGGTATTAAAATAAATGTCTGTACTTCTTAATTGCATTTCTTAACCCTTATTTTATTCAATTTATCTTAACCCTGATATGGATACATGTATATTGTTTTTTAGCATATGATCTGCAGGGCAAATTTGATTAATTAAAAAAAAAAAATGAAAATTGCATTATACTTTTAAACTGTCTGTATTTTAATTAGGCTCAGTATTCTGCCCTTTGTATATTTAATTTTGAAATACCACTGAAAGGGTCATTCCAT
This sequence comes from Megalonaias nervosa, assembly GCA_016617855.1. Classification (NCBI taxonomy): domain Eukaryota; kingdom Metazoa; phylum Mollusca; class Bivalvia; order Unionida; family Unionidae; genus Megalonaias; species Megalonaias nervosa. The sequence goes on from JAECUM010002549.1 coordinate 109,694, forward strand.
CTATTTTTTGTCCATCCAGCATGTACATCTGACTCGTATTTAACACCATTTCGGGCTCAAAATCACTCACTGGTGTCTCTATTAACACTTTCCCAGCTCAAATAATCTGATATACTTCATAACTTTAAGAATTATGGTCATCATCACTATCATCAGCAAGTATTTGCCAAACAAAATCATAATGAACCATGCAGGGAATCAGACATTTTGGGTTTTCTAGGTAGCCCGTAAGTTAAACACGCATTTGTAAAACTTTCTTCATGAATGGTTCAAACAACGCCGTAATTTTTATTCCTGGGCACGATGTTCTAATCAAATTTAGTTTCACAACCATTCATGTCATGCTTGAAGAACCCAGATGTGAAACAGATGATACCCGAAAAACATGTCTCAACAAGAACAGTTAAACAAAAATGTTATACTTCACCAAGCACATTTTCATACGTGGGACTTTCAACGATTTTGTGGGAGTTTTCACGTTTCGCTGTTCTCCAAGCATGCAAATTTGTACAAATTTGCACCCTTACAGCATCTCCACTTAAGTACTTGACATATCTAATGACTTTCTCGAGAAGCCTCTCTGTTGCTCTGCCAATACTTCCTGTTTGCCATGCAGAGAATAAACTACATTAATTTCTGATTGGTGGTTATTGTTTAAGCTGGAGTGGAACAAGCAATAACCACAAATGAGAATTCAATGTAACATATTTCAACATGCAACACACCGGTAGCGTAGCTTTCATATCGACCAAAGGAGTTAAGATACAATTCAAAGTATAAACTTTGCACGATAGTGGTTATTAAATGGCGAGTAAAGTACTTCATTATACATGTGGAATACATTTGGAATGTATAGTAGATGCTGAACATACTTCTGGGTTAAGATAATTAACATGAAATGAAGGAGGGGGCAGATTATGAACCATGTAACTTTGTGTTAAGTTGTAGACAGCAAGTGGGTATTTTCAAATAATCATTTTCATTTTTACTAATAAACATGAGTGCCTGTGACTGCAAATTTTGTTTCAGATGGATTATAATTTTACAGAATAACAAGGCAACTAATAATAATTATTTGTGACTGCTTAAGACTAAAATAACATGCATACAGTAAGTATCGTTTTGTATCGATTCTCCGTCTCTTGTATCGATATGTGTATTGTTTCAGCAAAAGTACTGATGCATCAAAATATCGATGAATGATTTCACCCCTATAAATTATGTAGACATTTTTGGAATAAGTCAACAACAATGTATGATCCAGTACAGACTTGATTCAATGTTGAATGATATGTCACAATGAAAGCCGCATGTGCTGAAAACAATTTGTACTACCCTGTTATTTGTTATGAAGAACTGATGTCCTGTATTAATGACCCATTTTAGTAACTGGCCACCAATGTAGAAGTCCAAGGTGATCAACAATTTTGTCTGGAAGTTTTTTCACAACATTTAAGGTACAGAGTACCATAAATTTTAGCGCAAATAACATGTGGGTTATCCAAGTTTTTCCCTAACACGCACTCCCACACTTCTGTGGGATATATATATATATATATATATATATATACATATACACACACACATATCCACGTGTTATATGTGCCATCTGGTGATTATTTATGGGTAGGTGACCATTTTATTTATTTTGAATTACCAGCAATGGATAGGCGTGGCTTTGGTCCTGCAATTAACAAAGAGAGCATGTGGCATCATTGTGGAATGTTTGAGATGGCTCAAGGTGAGGAAACTAATTACGAACTGACCATTTGTTTCGGTTGAAATAGTTTTGTTGCAGTTCAATGGTAAACAGAAAGGATGATTCACCATACCCTAGTATTTTATACAATCTGTGTAATGAAAGAAGCCAGCTCAGATTTTGGTTGTTTATTATTCTTTACAAAAACATGAGGGTTTATATACATCTGCGGGTAATGTAATATATTTTTTACACACAGCAGAAAAACTGGAGGTAATATATGTATTATATTTGGATGCATCTTGTATTGTCTGACCCTAAAGTTAAGACCTAATTTAAAAATTTGTTCACAGTAGTGATCTTGGTGGTTAGTTCTGCACCATTTTTATTCAGGACCAGCTAGATAAAACCACATGTCAACACCACCATTCTTTCAAGAGACTAAGTGATAAGATTTTTAGAAGGCCACTATGGTTGACATATTGGAGGTCATATCAGCACCATTTTCTTTCAAAATCTTTTACATACTATTATAGTGATTCAGGGAAATAAAATGTGACCATCCCTTTTGAAGAACTAGCTCTTCAATGATGTTCAAGATGTGATTGTGGAGGTACATACAGAATCATTTTAATACAAGACTAACTACATACTGCAGGAAGTGCTATAAAGGTATCACACATCATTATGACCATCCTCTGTGGTAGAAATATTGGGAGGTCATATCTGTACCAACCAAATACCAGGAAGTCATGCCTCATGTTTTTTGTCAAAAGGGAGAAGGGGGCTAGCTGAGTAAAGGAAAGGGCTTAATGACAATGGTGATATAGTAAATGAGCTATGGTACTTTTTTAAAGAATGACACTGATGATGATGCAGAACACTGACAAATGAATGCTAATGCTGCAAACAAAATGTGTGTCCAACATTTGGTAGTCATAACTCAACTAAATAATGACCCAGAAAACTGATATTATATCAATAGAGAGCTATATAAAAAACATCTCTTTAAATTTAAAACTAATTGGATTATTAAGTGGGAAAAGAAGGATGGAATTAAGAGCACAATTCCACTAAATGATGATGCAAATCAAACAGTGAAAAATCATACCAAGTCAAGGTTTTGTCAGCATAAAGTTGTATACATGTATCAACTCTGGTAAAAATCCAACAGAAATTAAGGCAGTTACTGCAAAAAAGGGAGGAAAGCAAGTCTGACATTCAAGGGCCATAACTCTACTAAACGATCAAGCTGCATGCTAGACATGTATCTAAGTAAAACTGATAATCAGCATCATCAGAAAGCTACCAGCCAAATTTGTTTACAATCCAAATAAAGGATCAAGGTGCAAAAACAAAAATAGGTGGATTTGATAATCAAAGGTAATAACTTTGCCAAATAACACAGAATGCTTGTCTCCATACTCTGGTTGAAATAAAGTTAATTGAGTTAATGTGCAAAAATAAAAGCAATTGAGTTCAACAACCAGTGACTGTAGCTCAATGAAACAATGGAAATAATCTGATAATTGGACTCAGTCAGGGTCATTGATACCATGCACTCAAGCAATTATGGCTGAAATTCAATAATGAAAAAGAGCTGTTGTATGCAAGTGTGTGGGTCCATCAATCAGGGACTATAATTCCACAAAATGATGATACAGAAAGCTGACAATTTAACTAAGCCAGAACCTCACTAATATGAAACTACCTATAAAATCTGGATGAAATATAGATATAATTAAGAGAGTTACTGTGCATTCTCAAAAGTGAGTAGGTCAGGAAATTCAAGGGCACATCCTTTCTAAATGATGATGCAGAATATCAACAACTCAACTCAGCTAAGGTCTCATGTTGATCCAATAATCAGGAGCTATAACACTGCAAAATGATGACAAAGAATGCTGACAATCAAAGTCAACTAGGTGTGATAATAAAAAAAAAACAAGCTGTATACCAAAGCTGGATAAAATAATCATTAAGGGAGATACTGTGCAGAAATGAAAATCTGTCAATCAATGGCTATAAATGCAAAACAACGATGCTGAATGCTGAATATCAAACTCAACCAAGGTTTCATCAGTATCACCCTGCATTCTCAATTAATTTGGATGAAATGCACATATAAGGGATGCATTCAACATAATGAACTGCTGAACAAAGACTGAATGCTGATGACTTCTCCAAGGTCTTATCAATACAAGCATCATAGCAAATTTGGTTGAAATCCAATAATACTCAAATGATATAACAAGCAGGGTAGGTCTAACAAGCAGGGGCTATAACACCACAAAAATGCTCATCAACATCAAGCTTCATATCAAATTAGGATGACATCCATAGGAGTTTTTATTCAGATATTGAAGTGGGTAGGTCTGATGATCAAGGGTTATAACACCACTAAATAATGACAAAAACAAATGACAATTAAACTCAGCCAAGGTCTTATCAGTATCAAACTGCATTCCAAATTCAGTCAAAATCTAATATTAATCAAGTGACTTAAGAAATAGGTGGGTCTGAAAATGAGCAGCTATAATTCTGCTAAAGATGACTCAAAATGCTGACAATCAAATTTAGCCAAGGTAACAACAGAGTCGGGCCATGTACCTAATTTGGTTGAAATCCAATAATATTTAATGGTGTTACTGTGTAGAAATCAAAAAGTGGATTGGATGGCAAGACAGATGATGTCAATACCTAAATTTTCAAGATGGCCTACATGGTGGATGTGATGAACATCAGATCAGCACCAATTTCAAATAGAACCATCTACACATCACATTTTTCTTTCGTGAGAAGAATATCAATCTGACCATCAATGCATAAGAAACTATAACAAGATATGTAAGACTGCCACCATCATGACCATGTCAGATATCAGATGGGTACCATTTTCAATAAAGACCAGCTGCATGTCAAAATCTGTAAGTGGAAATCCCATTTGAACATGACCCAATGCTCTGGAGTAGTGATAACAAAATAACACATCATTATCATTTAGGACCAACTAGACCTCAGGATGAAACTTTACCAAGTTTCATGACTTTCCAGTAAATACTAACAGATAACAGTTTAAAAAAAGACAATGGATGCAGGCCCATCATATATGCTCTTCTTGTATTCAAAACAATAAAAATATAAATATCTTCAGAAACATGTTATTCATGAAATTAAAAGATACTTTCTTGTATAAACTTCCAAAAATCGCAAGTAAATTTGTATTCTTCTTTTCAACTGTAATAACATTAGTTATGAACTAAAAAAAAAAACCTCATTTATCCAAAACCTCATTCATGCATATGGTTCATTTATCCAAATCTCAATCATGAATATGATTTATTTGTCCAAACCTTTATTTTGAATATGATATATCCAAACCATGTGTGCAAGAACATGCAGATCTGGTATGTGTATTCATCCAACTCCCATTTATCCACTACAGGAGCTTAGATTATTGAAAATGTTGATGTGATTTCATTCAAATTTCATTTAGCCAAAGAAGTAATATGTCAATTGATGCTGACAAGGAATATCATTTTAACTACATGTAGGGTAAATATATCATTTTATAATTAATTAGGAAATATATGTATCTAATTTTTAACACTTGAAGTAATAGTCACTGATTATCTGCAGATAAAAAAGTTGTCAGTTTTGCACAATATAAATAGAAAAGGATGAATACAGGTAGATGGATAGGTGATGTTAATTGACGGATAAAAGGTAGCAAGAGAAATGATAATAATAACTGATTTTTGCCAGGTTGTTGTTTTTAAGGTATGTAAACAAAACAAATACCATTGAAAATTTAAAAAGTTAAAAATTACCAAAAACAGTTCACTCTGTGTGTGTCTGTGTGTGTGTGTGTGTGTGTGTGTGTGTGTGTGTGTGTTAAATATTCTGTAAATACAGGCAGGTGGGTATGCATAAAGATATAACCTTAAAGACCCCTATATTTGCCCATGAATAGATCATAAAGGTCATAGTTTACTGTACAGTCTCCACAGTTGGTAAGTCAAACTGAAAGTCAAAATAATGGCTTCCCATCTAAGATGAAGACAACTGAAGAACATCTAATGGCCACCGAGAGGAAAAGTAACAGAAACCAGTCAATGAACTCTGGCTTTTAGGACTGAGTAATCTCTACTAACTCTTCTTCTTTTATTATTGGAAACAATGTCCTTTGAACCACATTTCAGCATATGAATGGTACACCCCTATATAATTCGGCCTGTAACTTTCCCACCCACCTATCTTTCTGCAGAAATCTTCCAGTACCACTAAGAAAAGTATCACACTAAACATTGTTCCATATTCTAAAAAAAAAATAAGTCATATGAAGTAATTTACTCACCAAAGTCATAAATAACTTTTGGAAATAATGATTTAAAATCACATACTATACTCACAATATGGCTGTTACATGCAGGTCATTGGTGATAACAATCAGTGATTGATAAAGAAAGTAGGTTAAAACAGGTTCATGTTAAAGATAGTCCAGTTCAAGATCATCCAACACACTATTTAAAGCTCAGTGAAAAACCCGCAATATTAATATCAACATGCTTCTATGCAAAATTTATGTATCACATTTGAGAGTGCCAAAGAAATCACAATTATTAACACCTCAGTAAAACCTTGAAATCTGTAGATGGAACAAAAGATTCCCACCATCCACTCTTTAGCAATGTATTCCCGATCAATACATGTTGCACTTAATAATATGTCAGACAGATACTGACATAAAAGGATCTAGTGTCACAACCTGAATACACTGGTCACCAATCTCTCTTCTGGCTATGGAAGAATATCATCACTGTGTTCCAGGACACAGTTGACAGTTAATTTGTTATTTGACCCCAAGTCAGTATCATCATTAAAACCTGAATTAGTACATTATTATAAAGTTTTCATTATATTGTACATGTATAGTATGTGTAAATCCAAACAGTACAACTTCATTTGACATAACTGTCAGGATCCTGCAATGGGAAGTCTCTACTGGTACACACCACCTCTCAGTGTAAAAGAAAAAGAACTATCTATAATACAGGAATAAAAAATCAAAACCTGTTCTTTCTGCCCAAAGATACACTAAAACTTCTGTCAAATTCTGAATAGAAACATGAAAACAACTGCCTTGTATCCAAACAAGATCTAAGGGAAATGACTAGTTAAACATCTGGAATTTTTTTTTTACATTTTCCACAGGTGGAAACAATATCAATTTTATTTAATTTCATGTTACCTCTGACAGGCCTGAACAAGAGAAATGTTAAGCTGGTAATATATATTAACTAAATGCCAAATAAATATCTGAAATTACCAAAGCTTTAATGACCCCTGTGGCTACTATTTCAATAAACAGACACAATAGAAAGCTCTTAATTGAAAGTGGGTTGCCAGTAATATGGTTTTTGAGGACCAGGAGGTAGAGACAATTAAAACCCCACAACTTTGAGGGGAGATTCAAGGATCATAAAATAAATTGAAACTTGATAGATGTGTGAAAGAATTTAAATAAAAACATATAACCCTGGGATTTGCTCTTTCAATGGTGTTGGATTACTGCTATTAAATAGGACATTCAGTTAGGAAAACAGAGAAAAACTGTAATTTCTTTCCAATCACTACTAATATTTCAAACTATGTTCAACGACATCTTCAATTTGTTACAGGAAAATTATAGAAGTCAAACTGCTATGACTCATCAGCATCTGGACTTTACTCCCATCTAAATTGGAAGTTAAATTATTTTTTATTCAATTAAGTTAAATTGAGTTTCTCCTTTCTGATTTTAACAACCAGTTTAAATCAATCTAAATTTGATTGAAATAAAATAAAATTCATCAAAACCGATTGAAACAGCTGCTAATTGAATGATTTGACCCAATTAAAATTCTTTCCTATTAAATTTACCAACTTGCTACAAATGCTTCTAAAAAACCAATCAGCTTTTCTAAAACTAATCATCCATGAAACATTTTCAAAATGAAAAGTTTACTGAACAGCCCTTTACTGACTCTAAAGCATAACGAGTTTCACTGCATGGTGATTCAAAATCTCTCACCCCGATGGAGTAGAACTTGTTACAATAAATTAAAAAAAATCAACATATCACTTTAAACTTTATTTAATTCCTTGCTTATGAATTTTTTCCACTATTCATTAATCTTTTGTAAATATATAACACATCAAATTTTGTCAACTAATATTAAAAAATCTTATCAACATATTTTTCAAGCTAATCCTTACCACTTATTTTCATAAGAAAGGCATATCATGATTGATGCAGCTACATAATGTAAAAAGGGGGGCAACAAAGCCATTAATATGACCATACAAAACAAATAAAATTTTGAAGTGAATTTTAGGTAATGGTTTGAAGGTGAATTGTAATATGATAATGGAATAACATACAAATATGCACATACACAGAGGCATGAACAACATAACCACTGATGACAAATTCTACAAACATAAGTAGAAATACAGATAGGTTTCACTGTATGTTTTAAGCATGAAAAAATTATTATTAAAATCAAACAATTCTCTCATCCAATGTTTGATTTTGATAACTTGAGGGTTGCAGGTGGAGCAGCCTAATACGCCTAATAAGTGTTTCAAAATTGGTGGGGGAAGGGGGGGTCATCTTATAATCAGAAACAGATACCTTCACTAAATATTCACCAAATGTTACAAATGGGGCTTATCACTGGAAAATTGCTAGATAAGCAAAACACATTTGCACCGAATATAGCTATTAAGACAATTGTGCATGCATAGGCATTTGTTTATATATATATATATATATATATATATATAAAGATCTCAAGGCAAGAACAATATGTGGCCTGTATGCTTGTCTTAATCAACAGTTCTTCTGGTACAAGGGTACAGACTGTCAGCTCTATCTTGTAGACCAATTCTGAGATCTTATCAATGAACTATAGAACCCGTACACTGAACAAGACAACTCCATTTGCATTTCGCCCCATGACTGATATAGTACACATTTCTTCACAACACTAGTGTTTTCAAAAGTGCCCTTGAAACAAAGTACATCAACTTCATGAACTCTGCTTATCTCGGAATGAACATTCAGAACTGTTAATAAGTACTCCTAGATGTTCCTGCCTGATTACCATCCCACTTATATCAAAAGTTATACAGTCTAGTCTAACCTGCCGTAAGTCACCTTATTTGGATCATACATGACTCATTTTTAGATGGGCTCTGATTTTTCACTTCTATTTAATACACTAAATTATACCATTATATATTAGCGTCGTTAAATTTTCACAAAAAGTCATATAAACAATTTACCAAGTAACATATGCTTATTACTTTACTATATTGTTTTTAGCAAAAATGTTTTTGTGAACACAGCTTCCTTATAAGTATTCTTTATGAACTGCAAGTGAATGAAACATGGAATATTGCACATCCACATATGGAGAGAGGTTAGAACTCTAATATGCTTTAGAAACAACCCCTCAAAACGGGTAGGCATGTTATAATATGATGTCCAGTGGTGCACCATCAGTATATCCAGAGAACATTTGCAACATCAAAAATACCACCATCCCGCTAAATTTAACAAACTGACATATTTTGATCATTATTGGGGACAGCAGTACAGTACATAAAATACCCACTAACATCTCAATGAAAGTGAAACACCTGATGTCTAATAAATGATCAAAAACATTCTGATCAGCGATCATATGGATAAAACAGCTGCCATCTTACCTTGGAATTTAAAACGGCCCAAATACTTGAAGATAAACACCCTTTTATTCATTTTCCAATTCAACTCATTTAACACAAATGAAAAGCTGTACAAGTTTCTGTGATTAATCCTTAAATACTTGAAGAATAAAACTTGTGATTCAAACACATAGCAAGGGACTGAGGTTATGCAAATTCAAAAATAAAATCCAACAATATAAATTGATCATTCAATATTCAGCTGCTAATTCCCATCTTTGTACACAGTTAGACTATTAAGATCTGACCAGGCTACTTGTAAAATGAATTCTACCATCAAATTCCTGATTTCATCTAATACCCTTGTGTCACTGGTCAGTAAAACATGTTATGAACAGAAATGAGTCCATGTTGAATGTTAGCCAACAGTCTTAAATGTCCAGTCAATATCTGAACACTCCCTCTGTACTACAAAAGCTCATCATTATTTCTCAAATTATTTCTCCCAGAGCAATAATTTCTTAGTTTGTGGTCTCCAAAGCAACATTATATTCTGCAAATTAGGAAAGTTGTCTCCCTTGGGCCAAGTAGACGCAGGAAGGAACAGATGGTGAGTGTCACATTAACAATGGAAAGAACAGTTCTTACTACAGCAGCTGACACTCAAAGTGCACCTCAATGAACTGCTCATATCAATATTTTCAAAAGGCCAGGTGATCCATACAAAGACAATCCCCAATACTGCTGAGTGCTTCAATATACATCACTGCTTAATTTAATGTATTCATGATTACCAATATATTTTGCTCTCTAGATCTATAACCCCTGCTGAATAAATTTAAGGCATCAATATCAAATTCATTCTATTTCAAGAATGTACAGGAAAAATGTGACCAACAGGAACAATTTTGTACATAGTTAGACAAGATCACTCAGAAACAATTTTCTGGCTGGCGCTTAGTCAACTTGTATACTTGTCAAACATTTAGCTCCTCCAGAAATAATTAACTTGTTTCGTTTTTACACTTGGCCTATTTGCCATATTTCTTCAACTAGAAACCCAAAAATATAATTCTAAAGATGAGGCACATTTAGTTGCACTTTTCAAATTTTGTCCTGTCTTGCTTGGTGGCAGCCTAATAAAAGAGGCAGGACCAGAAATTGTTAGCAATGGGATAATTATTAAACTTAATAATACATATAAAAGGTTATTGGTAATCAGCTTTTCTCATTTTAGCTATTCACATTCCTAGAAAAATGATGTTATAGGGGCTTTTTGTCAAGTTTTGTGTTTGAAACAAAAGACAACATATCCTTATAGCAAATCTTTGTGATGTAACATTTCATATTAGCTCATTTTACATCCAAGAAAAAAAAATGGATAAAGAAAACATCTTTACTGTGAATAATAAAGACAAAATAATTTATGCTACACCAACTTTCTCATACCATCCCTAAAATACTTCTAACATATTCCAAGTAATGAAAAACGATGGGATAGAAATGCCCGAAATGACTCTCTAGACCTTTAGGAACATCTGTAACAAATTGTTGAATCACAGAATCATAATTTTACTTGTGAACTATTCAACAATTCCTCATTTTGAGTTGACTAAACTACCATTCTCTAAGGACTTCTGGTTTCCTTAATTTCTAAAGGATCAATGGGACATCATCAATAAAAGTTTCCAGTACAATATGTGCAGCTGCAAACAACATAGACCCTGTTCTGCCATCACATAATGGGCCATCAGAACAATGTCTATGATCTTTGCTCTACTGATTACACCTTATAATGCTGCATAGACCAGATCTGCCTGCTTATTTATATATCAGCAGATCTGGGTCTCTTCAGTTGACAGTTGGACTCAACTTGTGAAAGAGAATATATGGTATTTTAACCAGATATCAAACTCAAAGGTCAAACAATAGTTCTGGACATACAAAACAATGGCAATTCTGAAGGGCAGTCAAATGTGAAAGAAGGCATTGCTTTCTGAGAGTGTTGCTATTTCACTTGAGATAAGCCCATGACATTTACAAGTTCCAACCAATTGGTTCCAAAACTGATGTAAGTGATATACGAAACACTTTGACATGAACTTTAGATATACAAAGGACACCTTTCAGTGCTTAGAAAGTGAGCAATTATGAACAATGTTATATACTTTCTGGTTTTTACCATAAATTTTACAGTGACTAAATGGGTAATTATCAGTACAAGACCAATATCAATTTCAAAATTATTGGATGCATGTAATCAGTAGGACTTGAGCTAAGTCAAGATTCTTGGGAGAAATCACATCTTGCTCAAAGGGCCATCAAGGAATTTTAGCTTGAAGGGCAAATGTGTTGGTGTGTGCAAAATGTTTTGTATGTGTGTTGTGTGTGTGTGTGTGTGTGTGTGTGTGTGCAGTTAAGAACACAAATCATCATCCGCTCACAAACTCACAGAAACCAAAACAGTTAGTGATGTCATGGTCATATTTGAACTCTAAGGACCAATAACAACAATGTATGTATATATTTGCAAATATCTGTTTATATGCCTGTTGATAGATGGCTGGATAAATTACTAAACAAGATGCCAAAGTAGCCAAGAGATCACTCACCTGTCTGACATCTGCCAAAAAGCCAAACATAAGAGCAGTTGGCCAAAAAATTAGGATATACAGAATGACTTCTGTTTAAATTTCTTGATGCTATTGATTCCAACTATCTCAAGGTTTCTCTCATTCTTGCATCTTCATCCCTATTTGAAAGTGCATTGGCATCATTTAACCTATGCTGAAATTCCCCAATATTTGGGTTCTTTTGTTTCAAAGTTGGTCAAATTACGTTGTGTGTATTTTAAATAAAGTTGTACAAATGTTTTTCCATCTTTTAATAACAAGTAGCCATATCTGACATTGGAATGGTATCATAACTGTACCAATCTGAAATGTATTCAAGCTAGGACGCTGTCAGATTTGGTCAAATTCTGTTAGGAAGTTATTTTGAAGAAGTTAGTACTTCTTTTCCAAATTTAGTAACACCACCACATTTAGTGGCAAATCAGCATCATTTGTAAAAACTGAAAATCCCATCATATCAGAATGATTTCTGTGACACCTGGCAAATTCAAGTGAAGTTTTGTTAGAAGTAATTTAAATCTGTGTCGTCGCTACTGGTGACTATATCTCAAATCAAATTCTACTGCACATTTTTTTATTTTTTCCTCAAAGAAATAATCTGAAGGATTTTCCACTGATAGTAATGGTGGCCATATCTGATCATGAATCAATGTCATCTGTATAATTTTGAAAGCCATGAAATGCTTTTTTCAGATTTAGACAAATTCTCCTGAGCAGTTGCTTGGATATTCACTTTCCAAATTTAAAGAAATCTTTTTTTATTTCATAGCACTATTCAGATGACCCAAAGACAAAACACATAGCCAACTTGTTAATGACACCCTTGACAAAGTAAAGAAATGGTCATTATATAACCACTATTTACAAAAACATTTCCTAAATCCCCATCATAACAAAAAATGCTGAAACCAGCACCTATATGACTGTAATATCCATTTCATGATCCATGGCAATTTCCTTTTCAAATGTGGCCATTCAGATTTTAATCCTCTACATTTCACAAGCCGTTTTATGGTAAGTACTTTTACAATCTCAGAGTTAGTTAATTAGTCCTACTGTAAAGCAATTATCTTGGCAAATAAAGCCACATGTTATTATATCAACTACAGGTGCCCAGTATTAGTGGCACCCTGGTTTTACCATGGCATTTTTTCCAGTAGTATGTACTATGGTACTTTTTCACTGTACTGGTACTTCTGTAGTTTCCACCAGTAAGGAATCTATGGAAATTCCAGAGTAATCTTGTTACAAATTCAGTGATATTAACAGCATGTTTTCATTTGACACAACAAAATAATAAAAAATACTATTATGTTTTTTTACCAAACAATTGTATTTTGTCACAAATTAATTTTTTGAATACTACAAAAATAATTATATCCATGAGCCTTTAATCACACGTTTGACACTTGTCAAATATGCCAACCTGGTGGCCAAATGGTATACTGTGAAAGATATTTGGGCCAAATCCACATTTTTGGAAACTAGTTTTGAAATATGTCCTTTATAGTTATTTGCTAGTGTATGTTAATGTGTTAAGATTCTGAATCATCCCTAAAAATTTCTGGAGAGCAATTGTTTTCTGTTCGAATTTTATCTAATTTTTTAAGTGCACTAAATATTTTCTAGTTTGCTGAGTTTGTGTGTTTCATGTTGAATGACCCTCACTGATAAATATTCAGCTTTGGTGTTGGCATCCCCCTCAAAGTTTCCCTGCCTATTATATCAATAATATAGCTAGCAGAATGTATGCTTCAAAGTCAACACCTCCCATGTTTTCACTGATAAGCTCTCTAATGTCAGCAAAATGTTTTTTGCAGGGTGTCAGCTATAGTGTAAGCTTAATCATCCCATTTTAGTTACAGTTTTTAGATGACAACTATTAATATGGCTCTGCACATTCATTGACTACAAGGTAGTGACCATTTAAGGGGGGGGGTTGCAATTTTCTTTTGAGCTAAGGAATTTTATCTCCAGATTTATTTTTTTAAAAATAGAATGGATATAATATCTTGTTATCTTGATATAAATCTGAGCAAGATATTTTTCCAGCCCCTGCACCAGGAGATTAAATTTGTGGTCCCTAATATAACTGCAGGATAACATGGCATGTATCATGGTATGTTCAGAAATACAGCGGAAGAAAATATTTTGTGATACCCAGCTCTAATATCGACTATGCATTCTCTGAAACTGGTAGTCAAATTAGTCATTGCATAGAGAGTACATCCATAATTTACTTCCTTTGATTGTTTAAGTCAATCCACATACACCATGAATAATTGCTTATAATTCAAGTCCAACTTTAAGCAACACAGACCCTGATTTGCCATCACATAATAGCAGGGTCTATGTTGTTTGTTCTACTAATTACTCCAAACAAAATGTATAGACCAAGATCTGCCTTTTACAAAATGCACCATTAGATTAGGGTCCATGTTGTTTGCTCTGATTCTTCCTTAAACACTCTATAGACCAAGACCTGCAATTCAAAGAATGTACTATTATATCAGGGTCCATGTTGTTTGCTCTATGGTTACTCCTAATGATCCTGCAATAGACCCATATCTGCCTATGCAACATGTGATAGAAGATCTGATCCTGCAATGTTTGTACTTGGACTCCACTTATAAGCAAGTATATACAGTACAAGACAACTGTTTTATACCTGCCATAGGCAATAAAACAGGTGAAGCCAGGTATTTCAAAGTGATGTTTTGCTCCTCTTTGCCAAGTCTTCTCAAATCTTATCAAGAGGGAAAGGTCCCATTAGTCAAACAGAGCAAAAGCTGTCCATGACGGAATCTCATAGAATTAACAAAGTTGCTAATTATTAGTTTGTATCATTTATTAAAAATTCTGCATCATAAATATCTATTGCAAAACAGAATAAATAAGAATGAGTACATTTATCTGTTACAAGTAGAATACATGCACATACACAGTCTTACAATAATAGAGACCTTTCAGCCTATAATCAAAGGAAAGGTCTCAATCAAATCTGTATTAAGTAATTTAATACAGAACCTTCCGATACAGGTACCATACCATCTTCACCTTAAATTTCTCCACAGCAAAGCAGAAAATTGTGCATTTAAAACTGAAGGTTGTGTGAACTTAGGCAACTTTTGTAATGACAACTATCATGGCTATCCCACTTTCTATGTAAATTGTCACTGCACAGGTTAATGGCCAACTGTTATTTTTCAATGTTTTCAAACCCCACCACCACCATGCCAGCCCATGTAACAAATCTAATTCATCCTTCCAGACACTCAGGTAGGTCAAGCAAGTTACTAATTGTGTACCACCACCTACTGGACAGGGCTGATTGTATTACAAGTTGAAAGAATATAATCTTTAAAGAAACTGTCTTTCTTGGTATGACTTGTCATATTTCCTTACCAGGTTGACTTTCTGGATCCAACAGTTTTGCTCTGAACAGGCGCTCGGATGACACTGAAAAAGGATTGTAAATTCAGTTGCAGTGAGAAAAAATAAAATTGCTGTAACTGTCTTGTTCTTTAGGATTTATGAATGTGAACGGTACTGTTATTGTCACAAAATGAGTATCACTAGTGACATCACATCAGCAGAACTGGTAAAATATTTATGTGGGAGGTTGGGGGTAAACTAATTTTAATGATATTATACTTATCTGTTGCTATTACATACCTGGTACACTTCCAGGTGGACAATACGACTGTATGACAAAAATTTGTCTTCCCATTAGGGTGAGCCACAGGACTCCAGAACACTGGATTGCTCCTGGGACACTCCAAAGACATGATGCCCAAGTGTACTGGCCTTCATTCTTATCCAGGGCACAGTCTAATTTAGTGAAATGTCAGTGTGGGGTGGGAGGAAGGAATCTGGCAACAGCAAGAGGTAAGTATTACATCATTAAAATCAGCTTTTAACCCCCTAAAAGCTACATTTTAATATCAGAAATACTATATCTATTGCCACTTCATAGCTGAATTTGTCAGTTTGGTGGGAGGCGGATGATCCAACAACTGACAAAATAAAAAACAAACACAAGGAATACTCCCACTCTTTGCATAGTATGGGACTACTGCAGGATAAAATATGCATGGGCCACTTTCTGGGTTCTGACGACTAGACCCAAGGAGTAATTGGTTTTGCTTGGCAAGCTAACAAACAAAAGTAAAAGAAGGAGAAAACAGCATGAGAGCACCAAAACATGGCTCTCATTACATCCTCCAAAAAGGAATGAGTTAAACAGGCCCATGAGGCAGCAATGGCTTGAACCTCATGGATTTTAATTTTTCATGAAAAAAAAGGTCCCTTTCAGCAAGTGACTCATACAATATTTTGATACTTAATACAATCCATCTAGAAACAGTGGAAGCTGAAATATCAGCTGAACCTTAATTTGGAAGGAAATATGCTCGTATGCTTCCTTCTCCCAAATACAAATGTAATGCCATAACTGGACAAAAAATTTTATCTTGATTATCCCCAGCACAGGTACAACTAAAACGGGAGATTTCAACTGGGAGTGGAGCAACCAATGGAAACTGGTTTTATGCTAAACAAAAGTTAGGAAAGGAGAGAAACTGACCTTCCATTGAACCCAATACAACCCTGCTCTAAGGACATGGCATGAAGCTCGCTCCTTTATCTCATAGACTCTATAGCTAGCAAGAAAACCATCTAGAGGGTAATGTTCTCAAAGGAAGTTTCACGCAAAAGTTCACCGAGAGGTTTATCAAGAGACAATAAGGGACAAGAAAGATTCCATAAAGAAATTAGATAGTGAGACACTGGTTTCTGCAGCTTGAAATACCTGATCAATTCTACCATGTGAGAATCCGTCCCAATTGCTGGTCATTTTGAAAATTTTAGTTTTGGCATGGGATGCTCGATAGCCTTTAAAAGTAGATACTGAGCAGTTTCTCTTCAAAAAGGAAGAGAAGAAAATCAGCCACTGAGCTCAAAGAGGGACAGCTAGGATCAACATGTTTTCTACAACACCAATCACAAAAGATTCTCTGTTTGACATGATACATCTTAAATGCTGATCTTCTCCTGGACTGAATGATGTACTTGGCAACTTTGATAGAAAACTTTTCTTTGCAGATTTGCAATGAGCCAAGTTTGATGGTTGAGAATCTGTTGTCTGTTGTATGGTAGAGAGCCCCTGTGCTACAACAGGAGGTCCTTCTGCCAAGGTAAGGTCCTGGGATGGTCCACCAGCAAACTGAGAAGATTGGTGTGCCACAATTGCTGGGGTCACAGACAGGCAATCAAAATAAACTGAGCGGTGGAGTGCCTGACTTTGTTTTGAACCTGTAGTACCATCTTGAAAGGTGGGAAAGCATAAGCAAAACAGATGGTCCCACTTTAGGCTAAAAGCATTCACTCTCCTCATCCTATGGTCAGTGACTGGGGAAACAAAAAAGGGAAGCTTGTTGTTTAGCTTGGCAGCAAAGGAGTATCCCTAAGTTTGAACATGAAGTCTGCTATGGACTAGTAGTGTGACCATTCTGTGAAGATCATCTTCGTTTTACTTGCTGGGAAAGTGGCAAACGTGGAGGACAATTCCTTCAAAAGCTACCTACTGAAGGAGGTTCCAGTCCTCCATTCAGAGAGAAGGTGCATGTGCTAAGGTATGCCACCACCATGTTGTCAGAAGAGACCAGCACAGAGCAACCTTTTATTTGGTGGACATACACCTGGAGGGCTAATAACACTGTCCTCATTTCCAAATTTCTAATGTGGCTGGTAGATTTTTCCCTGGACCATAAACCCTGAAGAATCAGACCTTCTGGCTCTAAATGAGAACCCCACCCTAAATCTGATGCGTCTGGAGTAGGGGAGACTTTACCTGATCCCTACCCCTGTATTGCTGGGTCTCCAATTACCAGTGAATGTTGAACAGTACCCAGTGCCCACTGCTCAGTGCCAGTGCCAGGTATCATTCATCAGACAAAACTGGGTCACGTGACTCAGACCTGTAGGATGACACTCAGTGACCAATGCCTGGTACCGGTCACCAGACAAAGATGGGTCAGGTGACTCAGACCTGTAGGATGACACTCAGTGACAATTACCTGGTATTGGTCACCAGACAAAGATGGGTCAGGTGACTCTGATCTGTAGGATGACACTTCCCCAGATCTGATAGACTTAGATGTGAATTCACCCTTACCTGGTAGCTCAATCCTGTTGCCAACAACAGGCCCCGGGGAGTGAAGGGTGCTGCTCTTCCTTTGAGGGTGATATGGGTATGGGTCACTTTCAGCTCACACTTAGCTGTGGGTGGGTAAAGGGTCCTGCTCACAAGGGGGCATGGCTCACTCTGCCATTCTGGAAGTGTTGCTGCTCCTCCCTGATCAGAGGGTATGACTCACTCTGTCCAATAAGAATAGAACAGCCTGCTCCTCCCTCATTGAAGGGCACAGCTCACTACCCACCCATTCATAACCTCCCATGCAAACAGGGCCACTCATCCTAAGAGTCTCTGAAGAGACTTGGGTAATCCTTCTCTTATACCAGAAGGACACAGAGGACAGCAACTCCTAAAAATTCTCAGAAAGACGAGGAAAGAAACTTCTTCCTCAATTTATAGGTACGTCTGTACTCAGCAAGATCCCAGACCTTATCCGACCATAACATGCAGAAGGGACAATCATTTGTCCTCTCAGATCTGACCTGCTTACCAAGTATAAAATTAGCATAATTCAAAATATAGGTGATGTGAATTACAATGATTCTTAATGAATAATAATATGAATTAAGCTGAGTCAGTCGAGCTCAACTTATGCAAAGATGTGGAAAATTTGAATTACCAAATTAGAATCACTAACACCAGCTATAGGCTGTGTCTGAAACAAAATTTCATTGAGCACTGGAAAGGGAAAAAAGAAGAATAAAATGTGAAGCAATACATAACATGCACAGAATTAATGTTAAAAACCCTCAAGACAGTTTAAATTAACACAGAAAAATCTCAATCAGGGGTATAATCTAAACATTTATGAGGAATATGAACACAAGAGATATAATAAATTCACTCTCAACCACCAAAGTCATGGCAAATTGTCCCTTGATCATCAAGTGCTCTGGAAACTTCTGTTTCACCCAAATAAGAGGACAAAAGATTGTCATACTGTCTGGGCATTTACCCAGAAAAGTACCAGCACTGCAACAGCAACAGGTGTGGTATTTACTGACAATAAAAGATATATTTGCAGCAATAAATATCTGTCTAGAAAAGAAGTATATAAACAGGCACCCCTATTGGGTCTGATACTGCTCATCTGGTTTATGTAACTTAGCAGCTATACATTTCACTAACTTGACTAAGCAGGCTAAAGTTGCATTGTAAAAACACATCCTATTTAAACAATCTCCCAAACATTATATTATGTTTATTTTACCTATTCAACTATATCCCCATAAATTTCTCTCTAAAGTAAAAGGCATAATTAAGTTAAAGGCTCATGATCAAAGTTATCCATAATCTTGATGATAATAAACTCCACATATCAAAACTATTGCTTCATGAGTGGTATCAAGTTCAGTAAATCAGAAGCAAGATCACCTCATAAACATGCATGGATCTTGCTCATTACTGAAGAAATCCAAGATCTTGATAATAATGCATACACTCCAGTTTTCATCAAAATCAGATCACAAATATGGCTTCCAGAACAGTAACAAGTTTAGACAATCTGTTGCAAGACTAGATCATTAACTCATTAACCCCTGGCGCCGCGTTTACACGGCAGGAGGTGGTAGCCTACTTCTGAGCTCTGTAGTGTCAAGGTCATGTATGACACAATAAAGTGGGTGGTAATATAGAAAGGTAGACAGATGTAGCTTTACAATGATACCAAATAATATGGATGTTCTAGTTGCACTACAAAATACAGAGGGAAAAGCGTAACTTTTTGGACCCGAGTTTTTTCCAGCCGAAATTCGCCCGAGGTC